>ML788440.1:355418-382124 GCA_009831015.1 Picea engelmannii
TTTTCCCTCCCAAAGTTACAGGAAACTGAGGAAGGGTCCCTAAAGGTTGACTAGTTCTTCTGTTAAAAGCTAACAAATTTTGCGTAATTGGCGCAAGTGGAGAACAACCCAAAGCTTTCCAAGCAATAGAGGACAAAATACTAACAGACAAACCTTCATCTATAAATGTTTGAGGAACATCCCGACCACAAACCTGTACTGTAATATGGAAAGACATGTAAGAGGGAAGACGAGGTCCATTTAGCACATCCCAATCAAAACGGATGGCCTCATTACTTGGAGGAGGTCCTACGGGAGAAGGAGGAATACCCCTCGGCAGGAGATATTTTGTATCAATGAGAAAAACATGGGCAGTATCAGGTTTACTCTCGAGCGGGAGAGTAGGATTGACCGATGGAGAGATTATATCAACCACTTGGGTTTCATTCTCCAGAGGGAGAAGGGGGTCGACAGGTGGAAATGGATCGATCGCTTGGGTTTCACTCTCTAAGGGGAGAGTGGGATTGACCGAGGATGGTATCGGATCAACCACTTTGTCAACTGGTTCAACTAAGGGCATGACCAGATTGATGACATGATCAATCAGATTGACTGACAAGAGAACCAGATTAATCATTCCATCAACTACAGGTGGGTTGAGAGAAAGCTTGCGATAAGTAGCTGGAAGTTGAGGCTGTGAAACATTCATGTCTTCCAGTAATTTCAAGGCTTCTTCCATATGAGGAAAAAGGTGAGTGAGATGACTCCTTTTGCATAGCATGCACGAGAACTTGACTCTACTTTTCTTCTTCCCAACCATATCATGACTGGTTGATGGGGGGTCATCAGCATGTTGTTCAGAGGCTAATGACATGGGTTGGCGAGGGCATGTATACCATGCTTCTATAACCTTGGATAGACCAGGGCAATCCTTAAGAAGATGGATACCCTTACAAAGCCTGCAAGGGTACTTGGGCTTACGGGTTGTTTGGGTGATCTTGACATCATCAACACTCCCAGCACAATTAATAGTAACTGGCTGTTTTCCAACATGTTTGACAGTGGTTGGAGGTTTTGACCCTTGCTTATCTTTCTTCTTCTTAATATTTCTTTTCTTATTCTTCTTATTCACTGAGTTACTAGCTTCAAAACTTTCACTCGACGAAGAAGATGAAATGGAAGGCGACCTTGCAAGTGAAGAAGGTGAAGAAGACCTTACTGGTGAAGAAGGTGAAGGATCAACATGAGGTTGATGCTCCTGGGGGGAAGTGCTTATGACCGAAGCACTTATTGTATTAGGGATTACATGAGTGGAAAACAACCATACCGATAATCCAATAGTGAGACCTGGAAGGCTCAAAGTAGCAATGTGAGGAGGACCAATGTTTCCATAAGAAGGAAAAAGAAAAGGTTCCCCCGGAGAAGGGGTTCCTTCATTAGTCATTTCGGGAACTGATGCCATTAAATAAATCCAACCTAGATTTTGCTAAGGAAAACAAACAGCACACGCTAAAAATCTAGGAAGCAAGCAAACAAACAAAACCTTCTTACAATGAGCACACTAGTTGGTGATGAAATCCAACGTTGCAGGAACAATGTAAGAAGGGGATGAGATAGAGCGGGTGGAAAATTTACGTTGACGACCTGCTTAACCGACTTACACCCTGGTGCAAGCTCCCACACATAATCGTGGGTATACCCTCCAAGGAGCCCGAGTGAGTTTGGCCAACGTCAATTCCAGGTACCTTGAAGACTTGCCCCTCCACAGTCACCTCATGTAAAGAACCTAGAGAGATAGGCCATTAAGGTTACCAATCACTACAGTGATGCCTGGGGAAACAGTCGACAGTCCGATCCACGCACAAGGGCAGGGCATCTAGCCCGAAATCAACTTGAAAGGCTTCCACTCATCATTGTGGGTATACCTCTCAAGCGACCCCCATAATATGCGCAACCTCTACACCAAGACCAACAAAGCAGGGTGAGTAACTCTATCAGTCTCAATGCGACCTCGTGATTGACCCTTGTGTTAGAAGGGCTTCCCAGGACAAAATGTAATAAGTGGATTTAACCGCTCCCTAACTCAAGAGTCTATGTTTGTTTGTAACTTTGGAAAATTATCTTTCACACCTATTCCAAAGCCCTACAACTAATCTAATGTAGGTTTGCTACCAGAAAAGATAAAAATGTCTAATCAATTTTTATAAGCGCTTTATTTTATGGCTGTTGTTACTCAAGAGGAAAATGGTGTGGAAAATATGGTGTTTTGACTGACTCGAAAATTATGCAAAGATATGAAGATGCAATCTTTTCATTTCGATGAAATCAATGCTACGAGAAGGAGAAAACATTTATCATTCCCATATGCATGATGTCCCAAAATATATTAAACTCATCAATATCAAGATTCTCAAGAAATGAGAAAAAAGGTACTGAACACCAATGCACGATTCATGGCCCCCCTCGGCCATGAGGGGGAAATTTTTTCATAATTTAAGATCAACAAATGCCAAGAATCATGAAATTTCGCTACTTCAAATGCAAGGATGCCCCCAATCTAATATAAAGCAAGAAATTAAATCTTTTTGTTTCAAAAATTTCACTAAAATCAATAATGAACTTTCTTAAAACAAAGAAACCCAAACTAAAAGTTCTCTTTTAAAGAGAACTATTCAGAAGAAATCTGATCTTTTCCTAAACAATTCTAAAGAAAACACATGCTTTGTAATTGAAAGACACTCAAAGCAAGAGACTAATCCTTCAAAACCAAACAAAGCAAAGATGGCTATAAGAAGCTCAAAGAATGTCAAGAAGACTATAAACAAATCAATATAGGCTCCAAAAGTTCAATCCAGCTGATCAAAGCAAAATTGGGCATCAAAAAATGACAAGACCCAATCCAAAAATGTTCACAAACAAGTTCGCATCCTAGCAATAGAGTGCAGTGCGAGAATTAGGTGTTCTCGCTGGCTAGACATTGGTAGGGTGCGAGAAGTTCAAACTGAACCTAACAGCAGGGTGCAAACATCAATGATTCTCGTAGTCCACAGATAGGTACAGTGCGAGAATGTCTATAATCAAAGAAAATTTGAAAAAGGACAGGAAATCTAAGTGAACTTCTAGATCCAGAGAGTCTGGATGGATGTCCCACAGACTTAGAAACTAGAAAACAAGTAATCAAAGGAAGAGAAACTAGACTAACTAGGAAACAATTTGTTCCCTAGTGGAGTCGCCAATTTTGTTATTGGATAAATCCGTAGGTGTGGACACTAACCGATCTCCCTAGATCCACTTGGATCTAGAACAAGGCAAGACAGAACATGACGCTTTCCTTAAGTTCTAGATATTGAATTTACTAGTAAGAAGGAACAAGTAACATACCTTAGTATCTCTTCCTAGGGTCTTTGTTGCTCCTGCTTCGCTCTGGTGCTCTCGTGAGGTCAATACCTAGACAACACAAACCAACCAAAGTGATAGCAATAGCATAAACTCAATAAAAACCTATGCATGTGATCAAGGAATCATACAATAAAACACAACAAGCTTTATAAGAAAGAATCATATTACTGTATCATATTAAATGTGAAAGAGAGATTACAACCATGGCCTTGATGTCGTAAGGTCCCTTCCAACTGTCCTTCCTTCCCCACACACTTCTTGCTCCAAGGATTTTGAGACCATGGATTTGATAGCTACTCACAATCTATATTGACAAAGAAAATCTCAAAGTCACTCCAACCAAGCTAATAATTCCAAGCCAACCAAAGCTAAGCTCAAGAACCAACAAAACTAACTTTCTCCATGAGAACTCCTCTCCTTTTATAAGTTGAAGAGGATAAGGTGAGGATGTTAGGATGATCCCACTAAATCATGAAAGCTAGTAAGATCCAAACCATTCGGATGCCACCTCACCATAGAAGTTTCTCCTTCTAGAAGATTCAAGAAAACACTCATTTTTCCCACGTGTAGGCATCCTCTCACCCTAGCTATAGAGAAACCTGCGAACATCTCTCACCCTAGCTATAGTGCAACCTACGAGAATGGGTCATTCTCGCACCCTGCCTATATAGCAACCTGCGAACTTCCTTTTTTTTATAAGGTTTTTACATAGGAAAATGCAACTTCTTTTCTCAAGAAAAGTTCTTCTCCCTTCTCTCTTTAGGAACTTAGGCCACTAATCCCTCTGAAGGCAACAGATAGGTTTACATCATTAATGATCATAGGGATGATGAAAATAATGTGTAACAAGAGGGAAAAGACCAGCAACAATACAAATAAATATAACCTCAGGTCTAATAAGAAATAAGGAAAGCCTGACATCCCTGATCAACCTACCAGAGCAAAAAATCTCGCTAAAGATGTAGCTGACAACACCAAGGAAAAGAGGGCACAAAACCCCTCACCAGTGGCCAAAAATCATGTCCCAGAAGTGAGAGAAATTCTTAAGCCCCCCTCCTCTTTTAAATTTGAGCATGAAATTGAAATAATCAGAATCCATGTACCCCTTTCAGAGCTGGTCAAGCATGAAGACTTCAAAAGGCGCCTCTCTAAACTATTGCAGTTTGAGCCTTCATCTCATTCCACAGACTCAGTCAACCTCCAAGATGAAAAGCATGTCGTCATACTGGGACCCTTGCTGGAAGATAGAGATGATTCATCCACCCCCTTCTATACATCACTAAACATACACGATAAGGTGTTGCATAATTGTTTGATGGACTCAGGGGCATCTCATAATCTCATGCCCAAAACTGTCATGGATGAACTTGGATTAGAAATCACAAAGACTTACCATGACTTATATTCTTTTGACTCTAGGAAATTGAAGTGTCTTGGGGTCATCAAAGATCTAGTTGTGACCTTGTTTCAGTTGCCCATGAAAAGAGTGGTCACGGATATTGTGGTGGCTGATGTTCCCCCCAAGTTTGACATGCTCTTGTCAAGATATTGGATAAAAATACTTAAGGGAACCTTGCATATGGACCTCACATATGATATCATTCATGTGTTTGGTGGGGAGCATAGAATACTATACATGGAAGCTCAGTAGGCCTACATTATTAGTGACGAAGCAAACCCCACCAACCATCCTATTTTTTCACTTGATATTGATTTGGGATCCAGTATATTGCAGTTCACTGATGCTCCTGAACCTCCTCTTGAAATCAGAAAGAAGTCCATTACTTTTTGTGAAGATTCTCCTCCAATCACCTCTATTTGGAAGATGTTCTTTGACAGAGCCTCTTCTAGGGAAAGCGTTGGTGTTGTAGTGGTCTTTGTTTCACCTACTCAAGAGACTATATCTTTGTCCTACAAGTTAGAATTTGAAACTACCAATCATGTGGCAGAATATGAAGCTCTTGGCTTGGGTTTGAGGGCTACAAAAGACATGGGGATTGAAGAGATATCAGTGTTTGGGGATGTTGATTTAATTGTTCATTAGATAAAAAATCTTTATCAAGCTAAGCACCCTAGGCTAAAATCTTATAGAAATAAAGTGTGGGACCTAGTTGACAATTTTTTCTTAGCTTTCAACATTTCGTTTATTCCAAGAGAAGAGAATACCATGGGTGATTCTTTGGCTATTTCAGCGAGTAATTTCAGAGTCCATTTGCCACCTAAACTCAATTATGATGTAGAAGTGAAATATAGATCCTCTATACCTGACAATGTCAAGCATTAGAAAGTATTTGAGGATGATCATGAGATCAAAAGATTCCTTGATAATGTTGATGAGTTTTCTGCATTACATATTGATTAAGATCATGATTATGAAAGTAATCCTCATGCTGATGTTTTTCTAAATGAAATTGCTAATCATCATATTGTTCAGTTGCCTAACAATCATATTCCAAAAGGACTAGTTCCTTTGTAAAGACTTTTTGACAGGAATGATGTGGCAGTGAAGGGTAAAGGTTCAACTGATGATGATGATGTAACTGAGTGAAATATTGGTACAGAGAAGGATCCAAAATTTATCAAGTTGTCAAGCAGCTTGTCAAGGGAACAAAAGGTTGAATATGCTGAGCTATTAAAAGAGTTTTCTAATATGTTTGCCTAGACATATGAATATATCAGAACATACGACACAAGTATCATTGAACACAAAATTCCCTTGAAAGAAGAGGTAAAACCTTTCAGGCAGAAACTTAGATAGATAAACCCCATGTTGTTGCCTATTATGGAAAGGGAAGTAAAGAAGTTGTTGAACACCCAGATCATTATCCCCTTGAGATATTTTGAAAGGGTATCCAACCTGGTCCCAATGAGAAAGAAGAATGGAGAAATCAGACTTTGTGTCGATTTCCGGAACCTGAGCAGAAGCTCTAAGAAGGATAATTACCCCTTGCCAAATATGGAGCACATATTGTAGAGGGTGATAGGTGCATCTAGGATCTCCATGATTGATGGATTTTCTAGCTACAATCATATCTCTGTCCTGCCTGAAAATAGAGAGAAGACAACCTTCACTACTCCTTGGGGTACATTTATGTATGCTAAGATGCCCTTCAGATTGATGAACGTAGGGACAACTTTTCAGCGAGCCATGGACATAGCCTTTATTGGAGAAAAGGACAAGTTTGTAGTCATCTATCTGGATGACATAACAGTGTTCTCACAATCTGATAAAGAACATTGTTATCATCTGAGAAGGGTCTTCTTGAAATTCAGAAAATTTGGTCTCTCTTTAAATCCCCAAAAATCATTATTTGCCATGAACGAGGGAAAATTTTTGGGGCACATAGTATCAGCTAAGGGGGTCAAGATTGATTCAAGAGGGGTAGTAGCTATCGAAACCTTGTCACTCCCTAGATCCAAGAAATAAGTTCAGTCTTTCTTGGGGAAAATTAATTTTTTGAGAAGGTTTATTTCTAATTTTGCTGAATTGGTAAAGTATATTACAACCATGTTGAGGAAAGGAAATGAAATCAAATGGATTGTTGAATCTCATAATTCTTTTAATTAAATAAAGAAGGCCTTAACTGAAGCACCCATGCTCATCAGTCTTGAATACTCCAAAGATTTTCTTATTTTTTTCTTCGCTTCATTTGACACAGTAGTAGTTGTTTTATTGCAGAAGAGTGATGAAGGGCTAGAGCACCCCATTGCCTTTTTCAGTAGGGCATTGAGAGATGCTGAAATAAAATATGACATCATGGAAAAGTAGGCCTACGCTTTGGTTAAAGCCCCCAAGGCTTTCATGGTATATGTTCTACATTCAAGAGTCATTTCATATGTCCCTTCAGCTTCTCTCAAGGAGATTCTCATTCATCCTGACATAGACGGAAGAAGGAGCAAGTGGATTGCCAAAATCCTTGAATTTGATCTTGAAATAAAGCCCACGAAATTGGTTAAAGGCCAAGGTTTAGCTAGGTTGTTGGTTGAATCCAATTGCAAATCTTTGGGGGTTAATTTCATCAACACTTGTTCAGAAAATCAGCAAGATGAGTTGTCTGAAAAAGGTTCTCAAGTCATCCCTCCATTGGCAGAATGTGCTTGGTACAAGGACATTATATTTTTTCTACAAAAGTTGCAGCCTCCTGATGGTATGGACAAGAACAAGCTAAGAGATTTGAAGCTTAAATCAATTAAATATTGTCTTATTAATCAATTATTTTATTGGAAAGACCCTTTGGGAGTGATGTTGAGATGTTTAGAGACACAGGAGGCCCAAAATATTATGGTTGATTTTCATGACAGTTTATGTGGGGGACATCACTTTTGGAGAACTACAACCTATAAGATTCTCAAGGTTGGGTATTTTTGTCCCAGTCTATTCACCGATGTTTGTGCGAAGATTAGAGCTTGTGTTAAGTGTCAAAAATTCTCTAGAAAGCATCAACTCAAGTCTTTGCCTTTGAAGCGTGTGGTAGATTCAGGACCCTTTCAGCAGTGAGGCCTAGATTTTATTGGGGAAATTCATCTTACTTCAAGTGGTCAGCATAGGTGGATCTTGACTACTACGGATTACTTTATTAAGTGGATAGAAGCCATCCCCACAAGGAATGCTTCCCACAAGGTAGTCATTGGTTTTCTTGAGTATATTATGGAAAGATTTGGTTGTTCGAACAAAATTTTCACTGATAATGCTGCATCTTTCAAGGTTGAACCATGGATCCAGTTCTGTGAGCAATTTGGAATCACATTGATTCACTCTACTCCTTACTATCCCCAAGGGAATGGACTGGTAGAGTCCTCTAACAAAATCCTTATAAAGATAATCAAAATATTGTTAGAGGACAATAAGAAAGCATGGGATTCAAAGCTCAAATTTTCTTTGTGGGGTGATAGAGTGAAAACAAAGAGGTCTCTTGGTGTCTCTCCTTTTCAGCTTGTGTATGGAGTCGAGGCCATATTTCCTTCTCATCTTTCCTTACCTGTGGAAAAATTCTTCCAAGACTACCAAGGAGAACCTGATGATATGATCAGAAGAATACATCAGTTAGTAGAAGTGCAGCAGACTAGGGAGAAACTATTGGACAAAGCACATGACCATCATCAGAAGATCAAGCGAGCCTTTGACAAGAAGGTAAGAAAAGAGGATTTCCAGCTGGGAGATCTAGTTCTCAAATGGGATGCAACCAAGCAGGACAAAGGAAACCACGTTAAATTTGAATCCTTGTGGATCGGTCCCTTCAAAATTTCTGAGGTATTTTCAAATAATACTTATAGGTTGCAAAATTTGGAGGAGACCGAAGTTTTTGGTGGCCCTGTAAATGGGAATTTTTTGAAAACGTTCCTTGTTTAATCCATGAGTGGCTTTCATGTCATTGTAAATATCATTCTCCTTTTCGTTTTAATAATTGACTACACAACCCAATGGATAAGGAACTGAAGATACTAGAGTTATTAGAGCCTCACAGAGAGGTATCTATCCCCCATGGAGTCTATGTTAACACAAGGAATTTTTGATGAATTTATATTGTTTCCTTAGGAAATAACCCCTTGATAAACAAATGAGGGAAAGGGGTTATTTCAAAACCCACTTTATGCTTTTATCATAATTTATTGGGATATGTGATTCTTTGGTGTGTTGTGGCTAAAGGACACACTCAGATCTACAGCTGAGAGAGGCGCACTCAGATATATGGTCAGAAAGAACAACTCGGACCCACCCACCCCATCCTTTCTTCCTTTAATGGCGAGGGTCCGAATTAGTGGTTTTCTGGCTTGATACCTCCTTGATGTGTCACTTCCACAACAACTCGGATCCCCCCCACACTTTACCGCTTACTACCTACCCCCTCCTCCCCCCCCCCTTCGAATAAACCACCAGACTAGCTCCCATATCACTCGTGTTCCCACTGACACCTGTCCTCCACTCACACTTCCACATGCTTGTCCCTTATCCACTGTCATTATCGTTGACCCCTTGACCAATCACCCTGCTCTGCCACCACATATTTTCCCCTTTCCACATCACCTTCGCACCATTCCATGTCACCTCCACCAACACTCGCGTTCACTCATTCTTAGTCACCTCCAACCACACCCTTCCACATGGCCATCATTCTCTCACTATACCATGCGAGTTTGTGACAAGAACCCCGCCCACTCACCATCATCTTCCTCCATGAATGCCTACCAGTTCTCTCTGCAAAGTTCCAACAAGAATACAAGTGGCAAAGATCAGGGTGTGGTCACCACATTTTCCAAGTGTCGAGTTGACTCAGACACATCCTGATCCTGATGCAGGTAGTTAATGAAATTGGGGGTGGTGGTTGAAACATCATCTCCCCCCATAAATTGAAAGCCAAAAAGGACTGGTCATGGAAGCAAACTGTCGGCCCGTAGTTCCCCTGCAATAGATTTTCTTGCCAACCCATGTTGCTATGAGCTCGCGTCTGACAGTAGACTGCATGGGCAGTCTGACAGAAGACAACATGCACAGTCTGACAGAGAACTCGCTGACATAAATCCTTGAATGCAATGACTCAATCTTTCATTTATTGGTTGTAGTTATTCCTGAGTATAAATATGTAGTTTTGATATTTTATTAAGGTCAGATGGTTGAGAAAGGCTCCCGCATTGTAAAATTTTGATGAAGCATACTAGTTCTCTGGTTATGTAACTTGATTTGAGAATTCTTGATCAATCTATGTTAGCTTTCTTTCCCCATATTATTTTCTTCTGATATTGAAGTATTCATTATTGAAGGATTCACATGGATTGTTGTAGTTGTATTATGATGGATGTCCGATTATAGTGTTGTTACAATGCTCTTCAGTTTCCTGAAAGTTTGAATCCAAGAGGATCTTGTGTTTGAAGTTTTTTCCTCCTTAGACTGCTTGAAGACCCGATGTCCATAGCAGACCTCTACATTTTCCTCACCAAAGTCTTCCTGCTACTCACCTTTACTACAACTTACTGATTGAAGTTGACCAAGACCTCAATTGCTTGTGCGTGCTAGTCCATTTTTCTGAGTTAAAACAATATTAGCTTGAGTCTTATCCATTTAACCTCTTTAAAATTACTCATTGTGACATATAACCTGATGGGTACTGGTCTTACCTTCTATGCAATCGGAGGGTGACTCTCAATGCTAAGATTCTTGGCGTCGTTGTTGGGGAACGAATTGAAGACATTTCCCTGGGATTGAACAACAAAGCTTACTGATTCTGAAAGTGTATCAGAAATCAGTACATCAAAGATTGCAATTTGCACCTGGCGATTCTGCTATTTCAATTGTGGCTCTGAAAAGAAGACACACGAGGTCCACTCCACAAATACCTCTAGTAATGCCTGAAGTCAACCCAAAGAAAATAATCAGAAAAGGAAAGATCCCTCAAGAAGGTACTTCAGCTGCTAAGCCAAGTGATTCTGGTCATTTTCATAATCCTTATTTTACTACTCTAGTAGTTGCTTCTAATTCTCCTGTTATACCATCTATTGGAGTTTCCAGAAATTTAAATTTTAGGATTTTTTTTGCTGATTTCTCCCTTCCTAGCCTCGGTTTGGAAGGAGAAATATTTGACACCCTTTTTCCCCTGAAGTTGTAATGTGGTTTAAACCCATAACCTCAGAAGACTTTCCCACTCTGGGCTTTACTACTCCTCCTCCTATTAGAGTTGTTGCATTTACAGAGGGGGAAACCTATGTTCCTTCAAGCCCTGTATCTGTTTCCCCAAACACTCAGTTGTTTCCTATTTCACCCAGAAACACATCTCCACTCTCACCTGTCCAAGCTCCATCCCCTCCTGGTTCTCCTCCAATTCACATCCCAATGGTAGGTGTTAATCCCCCTAGGAACAGAATGGATGCCATAGTAGCTGCTAGATACGCCCCTCTCATTTTGCTTCAACCCCTGAATGCTCTCCCAGCTGGTGGCTACCTTAAGCAGTTTCCCAAGTTCACATGTGAGGGAGACATAACTGTAGAAGAGCACCTTGCATCCTTTTATAGTTATGCAGACAATTATGTCATTGTAAATGAAGATGTATGGATGTGAATTTTTGTTCATAGCCTTTATGGAAAGGCTAGGAAATGGTTTAAGTCCTTGGCTCCTGTATCTATTTATGGTATTGAAGCCCTGCATGATCCATTCTTAAGACAGTGGGGGGATAAAAAATATTTCCTTTACTATATTACAGAGTTTGGATCACTTAAGAAAGGAGAAGGGGAAACTGTATCTGATTTTTCAAAGAGGTTTAATAAAATGTATAATAAGATTCCCGTTGAGATTAAACCTACAAAAATATCTACCAAAATTACTTATGCTAGTGCTTTGGATGGTGATTTCCGCCTCTTGTTAAGAGAAAGAAGAGTTACTTCCTTGGATCATATGCAAGATGTGGCCCTGGAAGTGGAGTCCAATATATTGGCAGTTGACAAACTTAGGAGTAAGCCTGATAGAGACAAAGGAAAGGGGATATCTGAAGCTTCAACCTCTGGTTCCTCATTTGTCCACCCTCAAGTAGACGAATTGACCAAGTTGGTAAAGTCACTTTCTGCTAAGGTGGAAAGGTTGAAACTAGAAGGAAATAAAAGCTATAGGAATCCCCCTAATGTTGAAAATAGGGGTAACTTCAGAAGATCAAATAACACCCATCAGATTATCCAAAGAGATCAAAGAAATAGGGATATGGATGATCAGAGAATCCAGACCCCTCTCCAACTTAACCTTGTTGCTGATGAAGAAGGAGAGGAAGAAGAGGTTGATCCTGAAATCCATTTTCTTGGAAACACCTCCTCATTTCCCCATTTAACCCAATCTGCATACGAGGAGTCTCTCATGCACAACCAATTAAATGACTTGAGTAAGGGGGAAAAGACCAGAAACAGTCCAAATAAAGAAGTAAATCTTGACATCCATGATCACCCTACCAGAGCAAAAAATCCTGCTAAAGATGTAGCTGACAGCATCAAGGAAAACAGGGCATAAAACCCCTCACTAGTGGCCAAAAGTCTTGTCCCAGAAGTGAGAGAGATTCTAAAGCCCCCCTCCTCTTTTAACTTTGAGCTTGAAATTCAAAAAATTAGAATCCATTTACCCCTTTCAGAGCTGGTCAAGCATGAAGAATTCAAAAGGTGCCTCTCTAAACTGTTGCAGTCTGAGCCTTCATCTCATTCCATAGAATTAGTCAACCTTTAAGATGAAAAGCCTACCGTCATAATGGGACCCTTGGTGGAAGATAGAGATGATTTATCTCCCCCCTTCTATACATCACTGAACATACATGATAAAATTTTGCATAATTGTTTGATGGACTAAGGGGTATCTCATAAACTCATGCCCAAAACCGTCATGGATGAACTTGGATTAGAAATCACAAAGACTTACCATGCCTTATATTATTTTGACTCTAGGAAGGTAAAGTGTCTTGGGGTCATCAAAGATCTAGTTGTGACCTTGTTTCAGTTGCCCATGAAAAGTGTGGTCATGGATATCAAGGTGGATGATGTTCCCCCCAAGTTTGGCATGCTCTTGTCATGATATTGGATAAAACGACATGGGGGAACCTTGCAGATGGACCTCACATATGCTATCATTCCTGTGTTTGGTGGGGAGAATAGAAGGCTATACATGGAAGCTCAATTATCCTACATTAATAGTGACGAAGCAAACCCCACCAACCATCCTATTTTTTCACTTGATATTGATTTGGGATCCAATATATTGCAACTCATTGATGCTCCTGAACCTCCTCTTGAAATTAGAAAGAAGTCCATTACTTTTTGTGAAGATTCTACTCCAATCACCTATGTTTGGAAGATGTTCTTTGACGGAACCTCTTCTAGGGAAGGTGTTGGTGCTGGAGTGGTCTTTGTTTCACCTACTCAAGAGACTATATATTTGTCCTACAAGTTAGAATTTGAAACTACCAATAATGTGGTAGAATAAAGCTCTTGTTTTGGGTTTGAGGGCTACAAAAGACATGGGGATTGAAGAGATATCAGTGTTTGGGGATGCTGAGTTAGTTGTCCATCAGATCAAAAATATTTATCAAGCTAATCACCCTAGGCTAAGATCTTATAGAAATGAAGTGTGGGACCTGTATGACATTTTTTTCTTAGCTTTCAAAATTTCATTTTTTCCAAGAGAAGAGAATACCATGGTTGATTCTTTGGCTATTTCAGCAAGTAATTTCAGAGTCCCTTTGCCACCTAAACTCAAGTATGATGTAGAAGTGAAATAAAGACCCTCTATACCTAACAATGTCAATAATTAGAAAATATTTGAGGATGATCATCAGATCAAAAGATTCTTTGAGAGTGTTGATGAGTTTTTTGCATTACATATTGATCAAGATCATGATTCTGAATGTAATCCCCATGCTGTTGTTTTTCTAAATGAAATTGGTAATCATCGTATTGTTCAGTTGCCTAGCAATCATATTCGAAAAGTACTAGTTCCTTTGGAAAAACTTTTTGACAAGAATGATGTGGTTGTGAAGGGTAAAGGTTCAACTGATGATGTTGATGTAACTGAGTGCAATATTGGTACAGAGAAGGATCCAAAATTTATCAAGTTGTCAAGAAGCTTGTCAAGGGAAGAAAAGGCTGAATATGTTGAGTTGTTAAAAGAGTTTGTTGATGTGTTTGCCTGGACATATGAAGATCTCAGAACATACGACACAAGTATCATTGAATAAAAAATTCCCTTGAAAGAAGAGGTGAAACCTTTCAGGCAGAAACTCAGACAGATAAGCCCAATGTTGCTACCTATTATGGAAAAGGAATTAAAGAAGTTGTTGGATGCCTAGATCATTATACCCTTGAGATATTTTGAATGGGTAGCCAAACTGGTCCCAATGAGAAAGAAGAATGGAGAAATCAGACTTTGTGTCGATTTTTGAAGCCTGAACAAAATCTCTGAGAAGGATAATTACCCCTTGCCAAAGATGGAGCACATATTGTAGAGGGTGACAGGTTCATCTTGGATCTCCATGATTGATGGATTTTCTCGCTACAATCAAATCTATGTCCTTCCTGAAGATAGAGAGAAGACAACCTTCACTACTCCTTGGGGTACATTTATGTATTCTAAGATGCCCTTCGGATTGATAAACGCAGGGGAAAATTTTCAACAAGCCATGGACATAACCTTTATTGGAGAAAAGGACAAGTTTGTAGTCATCTATATGGATGACATAACAGTGTTCTCACAATCTGATAAAGAACATTGTTATCATCTGAGAAGGGTCTTCTTGAAATGCAACAAATTTGGTCTCTCTTTAAATCCCAAAAAATCATTGTTTTCCATGAAGGAGGGGAAATTGTTGGGGCACATAGTATCAGTTGAGGGGGTCAGGATTGATTCTAGTAGGGTAGAATCTATCCAAACCTTGTCACTCCCTATATCTAAGAAAGAAGTTCAATCTTTCTTAGGGAAAATTAATTTTTTGAGAAGGTTTGTTTTTAATTTTGCTTAATTGGTAAAACATATTACAACCATGTTAAGGAAAGGAAATGAAAACAAATGGACTGATTAATCTCGTAATTCTTTTGATCAAATAAAGAAGGCCTTAACTGAAGCACCTGTGCTCATCAGTCCTAACTACTTCAAAGATTTTCTGATTTTTTCCTTCGCTTAATTTGACACAGTAGCAGTTTTTTTATTGCAGAAGAATGATGAAGGGCTAGAGCAACCCATTGCCTTTTTCAGTAGGGCATTGAGAGATGCTGAATTAAAATATGACAACATGGAAAATTAGGCCTATGCTTTGGTTAAACCCCTCAAGGATTTTAGGGTCTATTTTCTACATTCAAGAGTCATTGCATATGTCCCTTCAGCTTCTGTGAAGGAAATTCTCATTCAGCCTGACATAGAAGGAAGAAGGAGCAAGTGGATTTCCAAAATCCTTGAATTTGATCTTGAAATAAAGCCCACCAAATTGGTTAAAGGCCAAGGTTTAACTAAACTACTGGCTGAATCCAATTAAAAATATTTGGGGGTTAATTTCATCAACACTTTCTCAGAAAATCAGCAAGATGAGTTGTCTGATAAAGGTTCTCAAGTCAGCCCTCCATTGGCAGAATGTGCTTGGTACAAGGACATTATATTTTTTCTACAAAAGTTGCAGCTTCCTGATGGTATGGACAAGAACAAGGTAAGATATTTGAAGCTTAAATCAATTAAATATTGTCTTATTGATCAAGTCTTGTATTGGAAAGACCCTCTGGGAGTGCTGTTGAGATGTTTAGACCCATAGGAGGCCCAAAATATTATGTTTGATTTTCATGACATTTTATGTGGGGGACATCACTTTTGGAGAACTACAGCCTATAATATTCTCAGGGCTGGGTATTTATGGCCCATTCTATTCACAAATGTTTGTTCAAATATCATATCTTGTGTTAAGTGTAAAAAATTCTCTTGGAAGCAGTAGCTCAAGTATTTGCCTTTGAAGCATATGGTAGCTTCAACATCCTTTCAGTAGTGGGGCCTAAATTTTATTGGGGAAATTCATCCTACTTCAAGTGGTCAACATAGGTGGATCTTGACTGCTACGAATTACTTTACTAAGTGGATAGAATCTATCCCCACAAGGAATGCTTCCCACAAGGTATTCATTGGTTTTCTTGAGGATATTATGGCAAGATTTGTTTGTTCGAACAGAATTGTCATTGATAATGATGCATCCTTCAAGGCTGAACCATTGATCTGGTTCTGTGAGAAATTTGGGATCACATTGATTTACTCTACTCCTTACTACCCCCAAGGGAATGGACTGGCAAAGTCCTCTAACAAAATCCTTATAAAGATCATCAAAATATTGTTAGAGGACAATAAGAAAGCATAGGATTCGAAGCTCAAATTTTCTTTGTGGGCTGATAGAGTGACAACAAAGAGGTCTCTTGGTGTCTCTCCTTTTCAGCTTGTGTATGGAGTCGAGGCCATATTTCCTTCTCAGCTTTCCTTGCCTGTGGAAAAATTCTTCCAAGACTACCAAGGAGAACCTGATGATATGATTAGAAGAATACAACAGCTGGCAGAAGTGCAGTAGACTAGGGAGAAGCTACTAGACAAAGCACATGACCATCAACAAAAGATCAAGCAGGCCTTTGACAAGAAGGTAAGCAAAGAAGATTTCTAGCTGGGAGATCTACTACTCAAATGGGATGCACCCAAGTAGGACAAAGGCAAGCACGATAAATTTGAAGCCTTGTGGATCGATCCCTTCAAAATTTCTGAGGTATTTTCAAATAATACTTACAAGTTGCAGAATTTGGAGGAGACTGAAGTTTTTGGTGGCCTTGTAAATGGGCATTTTCTGAAAAAGTTCCTTGTTTGAGCCATGAGTGGCTTTCACTCCATTGTAAATATCATTCTCCTGTTTGTTTTAATAATTGACTCCACAACCCAATGGATAAGGAATTGAAGCTACTAGAGTTATTAGAGCCTCGCAGGGAGGTCTCTATCCCCCATGGAGCCTATATTATCATAAGGAAGTTTTGATGAATTGATGTTGTTTCCTTAGGAAATAACCCCTTGGTAAAGAAATAAGGGAAAGGGGTTATTTCATGATCCAATTTATGCTTTTATCCTAAGTTCTTGGGAAATTTGATGCTTTGGTGCGTTGCAGATAAAGGGCACACTCAGATCTATGACTAAGTTAGGCGCGCTCATATCTACGGTCAGCAGCAACAACTCAGACCCCCCCCCATCCTTTCTTCCTTTAACGAGGGGGAGGGTTCCAAGTTAGTGGTTTTCGGGCACGGGACCTCCTTGATGTGTCGTCTCCACAACAACTCGGACCCCCCCATGCTTTACCGCTTACTGCTTACCCTCCCCCTCCGAGTAAACCGCCAGACCGCCTCCCATACCGCCCGCGCTCCCGCTGACACCTGTCCCTTCTCTACTACCATTGTTGTTGACCCCCTGACCAATCACCCCACTCCGCGACCACATATTTTCTCCTTGCCATGTCACCTTCACGCCATTCCATGTCACCTCCGCCAACACTCGCGTTCACTCATTCCCAGTCACCTCCAACCGCACTCATCCACATGGCCATCGTTCACCCACTGTACCATGTGATTTTGCGCGAAGCACCCCGCCCACTCACCATCATCTTCCTCCACATCTACCTGCCAGTTTTCTCTGCAAATCTCTAGCAAGAATACAGGTGGAAAATATCAAGGCTTGGTTGCCACGTTTTCCAAGTGCCGAGTTGACTCAGGCCCTTCTTGATCCCGATGCAGGTAGTTAATGGAAGAGGGGGCTGTGGTTGAAACATTGTCTCCCCCCATAAATGGAAAGCCATAAAGGACTTGTCATGGAAGTAGACTGTCGGCTTGTAGTTCCCCTGCAACAGATTTTCCTGCCAACCCATGCTGCTTTGAGCTCGCGTCTGACAGAAGACTGCATGGGCAGTCTGAAAGAATACTACATGCACAATCTGACAAAGAACTCGCCGACGTAAAGCCTTGAATGCAATGACTCAATCACACCTCTATTGGTTGTAGTCAGTCCTAAGTATAAATATGTAGTTTTGATATTTTTTTAAGGTCGGATGGTTGAGCAAGGCTCCCACATTGTAAAATTTTGATGAAGCATACTAGTTCTTTGGTTATGTAACTTGATTTGAGACTTCTTGATCTATATAAGTTAGCTTTCTTTCCCCATCTTATTTGCCTCTGACACTGAAGTATTCATGATTGAAGGATTCACATGGATTTTTGTAGTTGTATTATGATGGATGTTCAATTATAGTGTTGTTACAATGCTCTTCAGTTTCTTGAAACTTTGAATCCAAGAGGATATTGTATTTGAAGTTTTTTCCTCCTTAGGATGCTTGAAGACCCGATGTCCATAGTAGAACTCTACATTTTCCTCACCAAAGTCTTCCTGCTACTCACCTTTACTACAACTTACTGACTGAAGTTGACCAAGACCTCAATTTCTTGTGCGGGATAGTCCAGTTTTCTGAGTTAAAACAATATTATCTCGAGTCTTATCCCTTTGACCTATTTAAAATTACACATTGTGACATATAACCTGATGGGTACTGGGCTTACCTTCTATGCAATTGGAGGGTGACTCTCAGTGCTAAAACCCAGGAGCATCATTGTTAGAGTCAAGTTCGAGCAACTTTCCAATAGATTACATACCACCAAGGAAGTCGTCAACGGAGTTGGTCCACTTACAAAAGGAAGCAAAGTATTCGCTCTTAGAGCCAGAAATTCCACCAGGAGTAATCTTCGAAGAAGATATGATCGGTGTAGTGTCGAGTCTGATGTTCATAGATCCTGACTTGTCTGATGAGTATAATTTCCCAGACTTAGCCCTGAAGAAATATTTGTGGACATTCATCGATCCAGAGACGTCATTTATCAGATTCGAGCCAAAGACATGGGAAGCAAGATTGGAAAAATCGAGAATCCTAAATTTCTTACAAATCCCGCATTTAGGTAGGAGCAACGAGATAAAAACATGTATCAATATGTTGTTTAGTTTTGTTCATGGAGAATAACTATGGTTCGACATACCTATGTCTATCGAACTAGAGATGATCGCATGGATCACAAGGTTTCCCATGATAGGAGAGGACCCATCAATATTTTTTACAGACAAGTCCAATGAAAAATCATTGTCAGAGAAGATGAAGGAGAAGTTTGGTACGTTCAGAGAAGCGTGTGGACTCGATGAAGCAAGCATCAATGCCGACTATGTCAAGTTTGCAACACAAGTGTTAGATTTCAAATTTATGAGAAAGTGTCGCAGAGATCAAGTTCAAGCATGAGTGATAACAATGGTAGAAAATTGTGTCAAAGGCGTTTAGATGAGTTGGGTGATGTTCCTAGTCAACTAGTTTAAGAAAAACTATCGAGAAGTGAAAGACAAAGGTATGGGGTTTTTCTACGCATGGTTGTCGATATTAATAGCATTAGTGACTTGGAGGGAGCCAGGAGACACACAATTTTTGTCAGCAACAAATAATCCATGCTTAGCAGCAAGGTACACGAACTTGTGGCATACTGTGCACAAGGAGAGACAACGAGACAACAATATTCACTTCTACATCTATAAGGAATTCATTAGGGAAATCATTCAAAGGATACCACACATACCACCATAGGTGGTATAAGCATACAAGTCACTTGTTCTCTTTAAGGAAGGGCACCATCATATGTATATCCAAGTCAACAATCGCTGCCTACACAATATTGGGTAACTAAGGAAGAGATGGGACACATAATGGAAGATTGAGATGATGATTGGAAGATCCCAATGACAAAGACATAGACAGAGAAACTAGAGACATAAATCCTTGAGGTAGTAAATACATGATGAATAAAATGAAGAAAGGGATGACGAAGGAAATGGCACATGAAGAAAAACAAAAAAGATAGTCCCACACACGGGAGAGAAGAGAAAATAAGTAGACACAAGGAAAGAAGCCACAAAAAACAAGAAAATGAAAGTTGTAAGGGAACCAACCATTTAATCGCTCACATAAGATGACTTGGAAAATATTGCAGACCAAGTTAAGGAAGCAACATATGAATCTTTTGATCACGTGAAAAAACAACAAGAAGAAAGGAATTCAGATATGCAAGCACTGATTTTTGCGTTGCAAAAATTTTTGGAGACCACAAAACTTGTAACAATACAAAAAGGAAAATAAGTGTAAGCATAGAATACAATGCAAACAACCGAGGTGAAACATTTGACATCTAGTGTATCAAGAGAAATAAAAGTAATGAAGATAGCGACGAGAGCTTTAGAGTTCCCCATGGTAGAATTGAAAGACAATCCAAGGAACTAATTCATATTGACTTAGTGTTATCTTGTTTGTTGGTTGAAGTCTTATACAGATTATAGATGAGTGTGACATAGGAACTTCAAGTTCATGCAATTTAAACCTTGATGGAGTTGACAAAGAAAGTCACGGATAAATACATGTTGCAAGCATAATATGACCAACTTAGGTTGGAATGAGACGAGGCTGGGCAACGGAAAGAGAGAGTGAAGCAGGAAGTCCAGGGGGTGTACAACATTATTCTAGAAGTACTTAGGGAGAAATATTCCCCATTGGAGGAACGGGTGACAAATATTAGTGAAGCCATTAATTGATTTTGTACTAATATCGATGGCTTAGAAGAATGACATATACCAGGCACTCCCTCAGAGGTAAGGGAGAAAAGAGAGAAGTTGGATACCACAACTTTAGAGAAAATTAGAATCTTAGAAGCAGAATGTACAAAACTGTATGCTGAAAGCACATGAGCTTGGACGCAATTGATTGAATACATGGATCTACATGCGATTGGCCAGAAGTTACAAGATACGTAGGACAAGGCACATAAGTTTAAGGAAGTCATGAGTACATTACAACCAACATAGATGGTAAAAACAATGACAAAAAACCAAAATATATAGTTAGAGATGAATCAACTAATGGTGGAGGAGCAGGCTCTTGCACATAAGATTGAGACCTTGCGGGAATAAGCCTATAAGATGGCAATATAATTAGCAGCTACTCAAGGTCTATTCAAGTAGACAATCCAGGAAAGAGATGAAAAAGTAAAGGCTCGTATCACCATAGATATGGACGAAAAAATTGTCCAGTAGAAAACCCAAGTCAGGGAGAAAGTTGCAACGGCTAGGCATACATTAAATAAATTTTTTGCAACATGGAAGCATACCTGAAGTGGCTTGGGATGAGTGACATGTTAGTGTTGGGGGCATGTTGGAGCAAACTATTTTGGATAATTTTTTGAAATCACGCAGAAGAGGATAGCATGAAATTTTGGCAAAGAAGAAGTGCATGCGGAAAGAAGCTAGCACATTATCAACAATCAACACGCAAGAAACAAGAGTTAGTTAGGATGTTTTGGGATAATTTGTCCACTTTTTAACCATGTTGTAACGGAATAATCCCTAATAGAATACTATAAATATGTATGGGTTTTTGGGTAGAACATGAGTCATGAGTGAGAAGCGAGAGTAAAGAATGATGAGTTATGAATGTCGAGTATGAGTGGAGTTAAATATCAAGAGAGAAGTATGTGTGCATTGTAGAATAGAACGAATTGAGAAGGTTTGGGATTTTTACTGAATATTTAGTTATGAGCATAGTGCACATGAATGTAATGGATATTATGAATGAATGAATAAGAAGCCATACATTGTGGATGTAGCCTAGTTTGGGGTGAACCACGTTAAAACCTTGTTTCTTGATGTGTTTCTTATGTGTGTTATGTTTCTGACGAATGTGATGGATGGTCAATACATATTTGTTTACTATTTGTGGGTACTGCACAATGATGGTGACTGTTTAGTATTCTAAATATGTCATTGGTATATGTTGTTATGATCCCAAACACTTAAGTCGTAATTTTAAGTGGATTAATGTTGCGCAGGGTATATTGCATGGTAATTAAAGGTTAAGTAATTGAAATTGTTCGCACAGTAAATGAATATACAATACATAGTACAGTCATGTTGAATACCTAACTTCCCCTCATCACTATAGAAACTTGGTTCCTGCAGCCCCTCTAGATGCCTCGGGTGAGAATTCACTTGTTTGGAGGTGATGCTGAAAGGGCCAGTGTCTAAGGGTTTTGTTGGTTTATTAATGATTAACCCTGGGTCTTCGCACTACACGCCAACAAGGAGGCATCATAGGATTTTTCTTATGTGGTACTTTATTGGTTCTAAGTAATTTTATAAACCTTTTTGTTTTTTTATTTCATAATTTTTTTAAATTATAAAAAAAAAATAAAACAATTCCCCTATTTAAATGCAAAATACTTAAATATCATGGATCCTGCACCTTGAGAAAACCTAAATCCACCATCAACACATGAAGAAATACCAAACCCCAACCCATAATTAGGAAATTTAAACTTTGAAAATGATATAGGGTTGAGGTCATTAAAAACCTTTATACAAGATTTAAGAAATACTAGAGAGACCTCACAACTATCACTAGCCACATCACTAGATACCATTGTTACTTCGATTGTGAATTCCCAAGGTCAATTATCAAATATTTTTTATTATGGGGCCAAAATGTTTGACTATTATAGGATGGGTCTTGATAGAAACTAGGTCATAGACCTTAACATTTCAAAACAAGATTTGTTGAACTTGTTTATTGACCATAGAATCAGAACAAAACCTATAGCCACAAAGAAACACATGTGCATGGTATGGTTCACCTACCAACCTTTTGTAGATAGTTGTATGGATAGGTGGTTAATGGTTTTTGATAAAATGCCTTGAAATAATAGGTAGGTCCCTTTTATTTCCTTGGGAAATTGTGGGTTGAGTTTATGTTAGGTCACATGTCAACTACTTTGACATTGGTGAATTCCATGGGGTGGGTCGTGGGTCTACACATGATCTAAAAAATGCCAGGTGTGACCCATTTCTAGGTCCTTTTCCTCCTAGGTGGGTGCCTAACCCCCCTTCTTAGCATCCTCCCATGTCAAAAAAAATTAGCCAGACCCAATCATTCATTTCCACCTTGGCCTATAACCTAATGAAGCACAACACATCCATAACATTATCCCACTAGGAGGGACCTTCAAGTGATGTTAGGGGAGGGATTGGGCCTTTAGTCCCTACAATAGACTCTATCCAAGAGAGGCCACATGGACACACTAGGCATTCCTATCCTATTTCATGTGACCCTCATAGATGTTGAAGTTCTATGAAGACTAGTTATGGGATGCTGGAGGTCACTGAACATGATATTTTCATGGAGGAGGTTAGTATCTTGATCATCTCTTTTTTATTCCTTGGTTATATCTATCTATATATCTACACAGACATATAGTTTATAATTTGATTTCTTTTCTATATCTAATTATAGCATGTGTATAGTTTATATGCATGCAACTTTATGGATATGTAGGACACACTATGAATTCCCATCCTAGTTCATGTGACCCTCACAAATACGTGAGCTATGGACATGTTATGGGATGATGGATGCCAATGGATATGATAATTTATGGAGGAGGTTAGTATATTGATCATCTCTCTATTCTTCCATATATATATATATATATATATTGTTAAGAACACACTTATACTGAGAGGGGGGGTGAATCAATATAAGGCTATCTTTTCTTTTTAATATTAATAAACCATAGTTTAATACCCCAAATTTAAAATGGGTGCTACCAGTAGCAATACTTTTCAATTTTATAGTTGACTTTGAGGTTTTGGTTTTAATGGTACTGTCTGCTAAAAATATTATTTCAAAATATCTATACATTTAATGTTTCGAATTTTTTTTTTTTATGTAACATCATTTTTTTTTATTTAGGTGTCGATTTGAAAGTTTTTCTGAGCTATTATATGAGTTTTGAATGCCATGTTTGAAAAATGTTGTAATTTTGACCTCGTTTGAAAAAATGGTGCTATCGATAGCACCACTTTTTGATTTGGGAGTTGATTTTCATGTTTTATTTTTGCAAAAGTATGGGTTTTGGGGGCTAGAGTTCTCGTTTTGAGGTCACAGTTCTCATAAATTTGGAAACTTTGTTTTAAATATAGGAAATAGTTTTAGATAATTATCAGGAAATTCATGGAGATTATGAGGAAGGTTTAAAGGAGCGTATCTAACAACATATTTATTGAAAACTCTTGGTGGAGGGGGAGGTGAATTTTGTTGTTGTGGTATCTGCCTTGCCATAATTAGGTGTTGGAGTATAAGATAATAATTATTAGGAGCAAGGGGATTGATATAAGTCTTTATAATCTCTTATTCTTCTTCTTCAAAAAGTATTTCTGAAGAGGAAGTTTGTGAGGTCTCTAAAACTTCCCTTTTTGGATCTAAAAAGGAAAACTTTGGGGTTGTAGACCAAATTGAGAGATCTTCTAGAGATTCCTTTGAGGAAATTTTTGGAGAAGTCTATAGAGATTATTTTGGGGAAATATGATCAGAATATTTGGAGGAATGAATTTGAGAGACTAGAGTGGATTATTTAAGAGAAAGTTCAATATAAATTTCAGGGAAAAATTTAATGGAGTCTCCTATAGAAATTGTCAAAGATGGTTCTGGGGAATTTGGAAGAGATTCTTTGGGAGAAGGAACTTGGGATGGTTTTACAGGAATAAAAGGGTTTATAGGTGTTTTTATTATGGAGTCCTTTTAATTAACATGATATTTTCCTTTTGATTTAAGAGGGTTTGAAGATGATGATTTAGAGGAGGTAATTGTGGAAGGGGTAACTAGAGTACTTTTAGGATTTTTCTTTGACAATAGTCTTTCAGGATTTTCTACTGGTGTAGCTTTCTTAGGATCTGGGTGAGCCTGAGTGTTTCTCTTTCCTGATGCCATGATTGGAAATAAGGAGTCAGTAGGTCAAGGATTTTATCCTTCCTATCTCTTTGTTCACCGACAATGCGTATGTTTTACTATCGTCTTTCCTAGGGAAAAATAATTTTATTTAATTCAAGTCCCCGACAACGACGCTAAAACAATGTTGTAACCCTTGAGTTGTTTATGACTAGGAAACTATGCCAAGGCATCCATTGAATTAATTGATTTGTTTTTTGGTTAGTCTATCTTAGAAAAAAGTGTTTTGTTTCTTTGTTTCAGCCTGTTTTACCAGTCTTAGAATATATGATATATAAATATTAGAAGGAAAAGTTTCTTTGTTTCAGTCACATTTAAATTTGTCAACATGATAACAGAGGAAATAAGAAGAAAAAAAATTGAAGAGTGAAATAGTGTATCTATGATAACTACCATTTAACTTTTAGATAGAATAAAGTATCATTAAATTTGTATCTAAACTAGAGTAAAATTTGTTGGACACACCAGCCACACTAAGAGGGGGGTGAATTAGTGTGTGGGATTTTACAACTTTTTCTCACTTCAAGTTAGAAACCATTTCAAAACATAATATTACACATCATCATTATAAGATTGCATGTAACCATTCACCAATGAAATCCATCAATAATAAGGAGAAATCAATCCATAAACATAATTGAACACAAGAGACACCATATGTATGTGTAAGCTTTGGTATTATGTTTTACATGTGACTACAATAATGAGGGTTTTATCAACACCAACTGAAGTAAGGAGCACCAAATCCAAGGAGAGTACCAACTCTCAAGAGAGAACCAACTCTCAATCAAGACTTGGCTTGCCGATAGAATGCAATCTATCCAACTAGAATTGATATAGTAGTACAACCAATAAAAATACAAGTCAACCAGTTATAGAATCTGATCCAGCTCATAATTAGATATCTACAACAAATGATCATCATAGTAATCTTCCCATACAATCAACCAAACACTTCATCAACCTCCCCTCATTCACGATGCCATGCAATAAACAAGTTACCTCAACTTGTAAGATTCACCAAAAGCTAAATTTTATGTTTCTGATTCTGAAATTTCTATATGAGGTACTCCTACATGTATTATCATTCCTATACAAATTTCAGAGTCTGCAAAGCCACATAAAAGAAGTTATAGAAGAAATACCAAGCTGTCTGCAAAGCCACATAAAAGAAGTTATAGAAGAAATACCAAGCTGACTTGTTTGAAACATATTTTTCAGGATTATTCAGGAACCCTAACTTCTACAGATCATATCTTCGGAAATATTCTGATTCAATGGCTGAAATTTTAACCATATATACTATGATCTCTTTTGTCCATCCCCTCCAAATTTCATGGTCTGAAACTTCCTAGAATAGATGTTATAGCAAATATGGTAGACCCTCCTTAATTATGTCATGTTCTAGAGAGGTCACTTGTACAACATGCCCCACATTGAATATTTTCTGTATGGATATGAAAACAGTACACAACATACTATAGGTTGTACTATAACCAATATATTTGATCTTACTGAATTTTGATATTGTAGGAAGACGTTATGACGTTTTGTTAAGAAAAAAATACTGAATACAAAATCACCACAACAAATATACAAGAACAATATGCAAAATCTCCTTTATTACTATCAAACCCTTGAGGTAGGGCAACACCATACAATGGATCCTATTATGGAAGGGATCCTCTCCTGTTCACTTGTCTCTTCGAGAGGGTATCCTCCTATTGAGCTATCGCTCCAAATACAATAATTCTCTTCATATCCCAATACATTTCTTGAACCCCTTTATATAGTACTACCATCACCTAAGAACATTCTATATGAGAAATCTTCTAGAAGTAGAACCTTCTAAGAAGTCATATTACATTTATTATATCTAATTACCCATTTATTATATCTAACTACCATAGTGGGCCTTATTTAATAATATAGTGGACCTAGTCCACCTTACATTGAATGACCTCCA
>ML788440.1:391348-402954 GCA_009831015.1 Picea engelmannii
AGAAGAAACACGAAGCATCGATTGCCGAAGAAAAGGAACCGACAAAGAAGACTAAGCAGGATGGAAGAGATTTCTTCTACTAAAAGGTAACAACACTCTTCTTATTTCTGTACATATCTTGCTTGCATCGTCTTTGTACATATGTTGTATATCTATCCCTTGGTAGATAATGTGTTCCAAGAAGAACTACACCTATGGAAGAACAACAAGATAAGAATGAATATCATTAGATAATACATATGAAAGGATGAAATACAAATCATGTGGAAGCTACTACAAGACGAACCAATCCCGAAGAAAATTTGAAGCCAGACATCAAGAGAAATTGGGAAAGACTTATGACGACAACTAAGACGGAAGCATGGACTCTGTTAAGACAAAGAAAGCCAATTATATATTGCAGAAGACAATAAGGTTGCAGATGGAAGCGTGGACTCTATTATATATTGTAGAAGACAACAAGGATGGAGACAGAAGCCAGATGAAGGGAGCAGATTATATACACTCTTACATGAAGCAAGGATTAGGAGGGAGCTAATCCTGTGATCAATTGAAGATGATGAAAATATATATCCATGGTAGCATCCATAGAAAGATAGTACGTTTTCATCTCAACCACAGAAGAAGACCTTTCGAAGATAAGCCTTAAAGTATTCCTGGTTGACCATCCAGATCTGTGAAATGATGATGAATGGAAGAAGTGTAATCTCTAGAGCATGGAATCCAAAAGAAACTCCATGAACCCAAAAGCTAAAGAATAACATGAAGATTCCAGAACAACCAGTCATTACCAGCCTGATATGAACTCACCAAAAGGAAATCAATCAGAAGAATCATGATGAAGGACAGTGTATGGAAGACTTATAAATGAAAGTATTGTGAGATCCAGAACCAGAAGTTCTCTCAGATGGAGAAAGAAGACTATGATGATTGATTGTTCCAGTACACCAGAATTATCTCTATACAAGTCATTATATCATCCGCAAACATCCATGAGCCAGAATTCTACATCAGATGAATGAAAAGAATGTTCTCCAGAAGAAATTGAGTAAAGAGCGCATGCAGAGCAGTCTCAAGACTTTGAAGCATACCAGAAAGATACTCCTGTATGAAAACAATAAGAAGACAACTTGGCGGAGAACCTCTAGTGCACAGTAGAAGTGTGGTGAAGATTTCCTATAACATCAAGATGACTACTCAGAAGATCAGATCTCATGATGACAGAAGAAGTACCACATGAATATGTTCCAGTTCTCCAACTATGATATACTCTATTGTTCACATCTATAAGAAGCCTTCACAATGTTCCAGACTACATTACAAGCATTACAGTACCCATGATGAAGTCCAAAAAGAAGAAAATGTTTTCTCTAATACATATCTCCACAGATGAGCAAATAAGCATACATTTTGGTAAAGCCTCTATCCAAGATGAAAGGAAGTGCATACTCAAGCTACAGCTCGTGGAAATAACTCTATTAACCAGAAGGGAAGACTCTCCAAGCCAGAAGAAGGTACACAAACATTTATTTTTGTGATTGAAATAAGTCTCCAGTTAGGAGGGAGCATTTATCTTTGTAATAGTCCAGATTGGACAGATGCTTTCCTGTTCGGAAAGTGGATTGAGATTTCTGACAGACAATGGATTCCCATTGTAGTTAACATGGGAGGCTGACTGATTGTTGATGTATCATAGACAGCGACTTCCCATTTATGGGGAGTGGTCTAGGACAGTCATTCTTCTTGGCAGTCACTCTGAGTAGTGGTCAAGTAGAATGGTCCGCCTCATTGGGCAATCATTCTTTCAAAGTTCACAGTTGTGAGTAGTTTTGAAGAATCGTCCGTTTGGAGGTTGATGCAGGACAGACATTCCTCGAGGGAAGACTCATTCTTTCTAGGATACACTTTGTTTAGTGTTGGAGGAATGGCCCAGGGTGGGGAATGGTCTGGACAGTTACTCCTCGAGGGCAGACTCATTCGCTCCAGGCTACACCTTGTTTGGTGTCAGAGGAATGGCCCAGGGTGGGGAGTAGTCCAGGCTCAGCAATCAAGGATAGTTATTCCTCGAGGGAAGACTCATTCTCTCTAGGCTACACCTTGTTTGGTTTCAGAGGAATGGCCCAGGGAGGGGAATAGTCCAGGACATTCATTCCTTAGGGCAGAATCATTCTCTCCAGGTTACACTTTGTTTAGTGTAGGAGGAATGGCCCAGGGTAAGGAATGGTCCAAGCATTTCTCGAGGGCAGACTCATTCTCTCCAGGTTACACTTTGTTTAGTGTCGGAAGAATGGCCCAGGGTGGGAAATGGTCCAGGTTCAGAAATCAGAAACAATCCTTCTTCCTTGGTTGAGAAGAATGGGGCAGATAGCCTATTATTGATATTCTATGTTGAGGGAAAACATTCTTTTAGATCTCACAGATGTGAGTGAAAGATTGGCCCAGATAATTATTATTGATATTATATATTGAGGGCAAACATTCTTTCAGATCTCACAGATGTGAGTGAAAGATTGGCCCAGATGACTATTGTTGATATTATATATTGAGGGCAGACACTCTTTCAGATCTCACAGACGTGAGTGAAAGATTGGCCCAGATGTTTTAGTTTTTTATCATAACATTGTTTCTATGCAGATGAAGACTACTGTGGTGGCAGACATTCTTTCAGATCTCACAGACGTGAGTGAAAGATTGGCCCAGATGATACAGTTTTTATCAGAACATTGTTTCTATGCAGGATTCTCTCAGATGTTTTTTATGAAGACTATATGACAGTAGATGAGAACTACTGTGGTGAATATGTTTCACTATTGCTGATCAAGTACTTGTTTGTTACTTGATGTGGTAGCTAACCACTGGATTGTAGTTGTGTACTACGGGAATAGACACAGGTGTGTTCTATAAATTGATATTGTACTAGTTGTCATAGGAGATTATCCAATCGGATAATAATGACAGGTGCTCGTGGTGCTACTAGTTGTATGGTCTGTTGTGCTCAAGACCATTCTATTGTTGTACTAATTGCCTTGAATACTATCAATAGTTTATTGGAGATGATGATCATTCAGATGAATAATGAACAGAGATTTTCCAGATGGAAAACAGTTCAGAGCCTTTACTTCACTTGTATCACTCTATGGTGAGAGTGACTTATTCTGCATCATATTACTCAGATGAAGTATGGTTACGAAAGATGATGCAGCTGATAGTGATGGTGATGCTCATGATCTAGTCATGAAATAGTCCAGATGACTATATTGATGCTATAGGGTAAATGGTATGTTTTGTTCTCAAGCCCATTACCTGTAAATACCTCTCTATCTAGGAGGGAGTGTTAATATTATGGTAGTTGCGGGAGGTATTTACCTCTACATGTGAACCTGACGAGAATAGAAGACTCCGGGAAGCAAGATAAACCCTAATGAATTGGCTAATAACCCTAGAAACCTTGTCGGCTCAAGAATATAATTTATATTAGGCTATTAGCCTCCAAGAGAAGAAGTCAACCAGAATTAATAATAATATACTGAACAAACACCTACCCAGAAGGAGAAGTCGGCCCCGGTAAACTGGCAGGATTACTATAAATACAGGGCGCTAGTTTCTCATTTGACACATCTCAAGACTGCAGTTTTCCCAGTTGGTGCACACTGCAAGTGTAGCTGGTGCGCAGGTTTGGAGGAGGGTTACAGGTGCAGCTGCAGCAGCAACAAGTTTCAGTATTTGGCTTGGATATCTCTTGGCTAGGGTTTGGACTATCTGATCAGCTTTTTGTGATTCGCTATCCTTGGGGAGAGATGCGCTGCTCTTTGTTTGGCTATCTAGCCTAGGGTTTACTTCCGGAGGAATTCTCAGGTCAAGGTTAAGGTGCTTGGAAGGAGGCTTCGGCCTGTGGTTGGGAGACAAGGATATCGTCACGGTAAAATGAGCACACCATCTTATATATTCTAACACTCTCAAGCAAGACTCAACTTCCCGCAAGACTCAGTTCGCTAATAGAATGCAATCTATCCAACTAGAATTGATATAGTAGTACAACCAACAAAAATACAAGTCAACCAGTTATAGAATCTGATCTAGCTCATAATCAGAGATCTACAACAAATTCTCATCACAAGAATCTTCCCATACAATCAACCAAACACTTCATCAACCTCCCTCCATTCACGATGCCATGCAATCAACAAGTTACCTCAACTTGTAAGATTCACCACAAGCTAAATTTTATGTTTCTGATTTTGAAATTTCTATATGATGTACTCCTACATGTACCTTCATACCTCTACAAATTTCACAGTCTGCAAATCCACATAAAGAAGTTATAGCAGAGATACCAAGCTGACTTGTTTGAAACATATTTTCAGGATTATTCAGGAACCCTAACTTCCATAGATCGTATCTCCTAAAATATTTTGATTCAATTGCTGAAATTTTAACCATAGATACTATGATCTCTTTTTTCCATCCCCTCCAAATTTCATGGTCCAAAACTTCCCAGAACAGAAGTTATAGCAAATATGGAAGACCCTCTTGAATTCTGTCCTATTCTAGAGAGCTCACTTGTATGGCATGCCCCACATTGAATATTTTATGTATGGATCTGAAAATGGTACACAACATACTAAAGACTGTACTGTAACGAATAATTTTTTTCTTACTGAATTTGGATCTTTTAGGAATAAGTTATGTTGTTTTTACCCGAAACACCTGTTTTAGACCAGTTTCAGGACTAGCCACAAACCCTATTTTCCACAGAGTGTAACTCCCAAAATACAATGACCCACAAGATGAAATGTTTATCACAGTTACTTGGATATGTTTTCTCAATGGCCTCCATATTTTTTTGTCTTAATCATTGTAGAATAAAATTTATTGCGAAAATGGTGAGATGACCTGTAAATAACATACCTTAGAAAGCATCATCAAAAGACTTTATCCTCCTTTGAATTTCATCCTTATTTACTTCACCTTCCCACTGAAATTCTCCTTAGATATACGTTTGTTACCTCAGTCACTTTTAGATATTCAATATGCTCAATGGATACAAATGGGAGACCCTTGCTCTCTTATTTATACTCTCTAAGTAGCTCCCTCTAGAAGTATCCAATTAACCACTTTGTCCACTTAACCACTTTGTCCACTTAACCAACTTTGTCCACTTAGCCATTTTTTCCACGTAACCATTTTGTCCACTTAACCACTTTATCCACAAATAGTAAACTCTCCAATTCTAGTTGCAACTAATTTATTTTTAATTGTTTTCTTGATGCAACCACTTAACCCATGACTAACCACTTTGACTGGTCAACTTATTCTAGGATATTTTAGAATAACTTGACTTCTTTGACCTTCTATAGGCTTCTAGATAACTCATGATGGTTCTCCAACTTCACATGGTCATAACTCTCTAACCATGGGGAGTTATGTGACATTCCACATATCACCAGAAATGGCATGACATATACTACCCATATGGAATAGTTTTTCCTGAAAATTCACTGATATTCATTTCATTATTCCCTAATCAAACTTGGGTTCCCTAACCACGCTACTGGGATACTTAACCATTTGGACTTCACAAAGCATCTTCCCGTGAGGGCTTTCACCATAAGGGGACCACTTTGAAAACTTTATCTAAGAGCGTCTTCCCGTGAGGGATTTCACCATAAGGGGGCCACTTTGGAGTTTATCCATTTGGTTATTCCTATCAACCATGACAAGACAATAATGACCAACCTTTACATCATCCCGTCTCTACATCAATCCATGACAATACATCATTGTGACACCACTTTACATATTTGACATCAATTAAATCTATGACAACATAGGCCATCAATCAATACATCAATGATACTATGAAAAAGACATCAACTCGTTGACATTGATGACAACATAATGCATCAAAATTTGAATAGAAAAGAATATTTTGTTTTTGTTCAAAAATGAATAATAATATTCAAGCACATGTCTTGTTTAATACTTATAGTACATTGAAGAAATGTGTGACCTTTAAAGATACCTTTGTAGTAAATTATGGTAGTATTCATACTAAATCATCACATTCATGGAGATAGACACACTAAGAAGAAAGTTAAGAATATGGAAATAACATATAAAAGAGGATTACACAGACTGAAACATCGAAGTTTGAATATTAAAAAACTTGATAAATTTTATTCAAAATATAGTCCTTTAGGTCTCCAAACAAGAATCATTACATCAAATATTTCATCGAGATTTATACATTTAGGTCAAAACAATAAATCAGTTATTTAATACTTTTTTTTTTCAGTATTTTGATTACAAAAAGATTTATGATAAAAAAAAATAGGAAACAGTTGGAAGATTTGTTGACTATATCGAATTGCTTTGATGACTCATCCAATTATCAAATGGAGAAAAATCTTCCAAGTGTCGCTTGAAGGATATTAATAAGATTTCATCCATTTGTAGAAAATATCAATATTTGTGTATTTTTCATACATGTGTGGATTTGGAAACAATTCTTTTATTAACAAGAGTAAATGAAAATCATCCACAAGTAAATCTACAATGACTTGGCCTCTTAATTTATCAAACATCCCTTGAAATTTTGAATCCTTTTCTCTGGCTATGAACACATATTTTTTTTTTATTCTTCAAATAGAAATAATTTCCCTTTATGAATCCAATCTAAAGGTATTCCCATATTTATCAATTTCGAAAATTTGGTGGTGAACAAATCAACATCTCTCTTCATACTTGTGCATTTATCTTTAGTTGTCTGCAACAAATTTCTTTTATTAAAAATTCTTTCATCTTCCATGACCATTTTTCTCCTATCTTGAATGCCTTTGATTTTGAGTACTTCACTGGAATTTGAATTTAGGAACCTAATGACTTGGGTAGAAACCTGAGGTCTTGATCCCAATTCAGTAAATTATTTCCTCAAAACTTCATCAATCTCATCTGTTAATTGAATTTCATCATCAGTAATTTTGAAGAAATCCCAAAGCTTAGTAACCTCATTTATGATTTCATCCTAGATGACATGTCTATCCCCTATCAAATATGGCTTCCCAAATAGCTTATCACTCAAATGATGTATTTCCTTTTGCATTTTGGTTTTCAATTTTTGATATTCTGCAACAGTTTTATCTTTATCCTTGATTTCTTCTTTTTGATCTGAGATTGTTTTCTTTCATTTTTCTATTTACACACCCTTCAAATTTAGATATGCTAATTATTTTTTCAATCCAGCTATTGGTTCTGCTGATTTGGTTGCTTATGAAGAAGATGATCCTTCTTTTAATATTTTGATTTGACTTTCATACAATTCCATTTGTTCTCCTATTTGCACCATTTTTCTTAGAAGTTTTTTTTTTTCTTCCAGAATAGCTTGTAGTTCAGAAGTCTGTACATGTTCAATGTCTGGGATATTTATATTTTTATTCAACAATTGAATTTACATGTCTTTTGTATTTATTTATGATTGTATAGATGCTTCATCTCTTAGACTCGCTCCCAGTTTTATTATCCACTTTTCTAATTCCTTTATCCTTGTATGCCTTGATCTATTACCCAATTTTTCATTTTTCAGCCGAGTTATGAGTTTTTCATTCAAGGCCTAAAGCTTTTTAATTCCAAGGTTTTCTATTAGAGAATCTCTCTTTATCATTTCCCCATGTTTCTTGTGCAAATAATTTTTTTCCAATGGGTGTACTGCATTCGGATCAATGGAAACATTTGTCACTTGTGTTTTCTCTTTTTGTTCTATAAAGACTATGTTTAGTTTCCATTTTTCATAATCCACAACTGATATCATTTTGGCTTGAGACGCATCATGTTCAAAAATATGAGGAGTAATAGTCTTCTTAATCTTTGCACCTGCTTGTTTGATTTCCATAAATTGGTTTACATAATCAATGGGTTGATTTGTAGTCAATGATTCAGTTTCACTTTGCTCCCCTGGATTTTTAGACTTTGTTGAATTTGTTATTTCTACTGTCATGATAGAACTGTTGAATTTGTTATTTCTACTGTCATGATAGAACCTATGTCCATTGGTGTTATTTCTTTCTGTACATCCTGGTCTTCTTCTTCATTCAAAGTATCCAATTTCTTCCTTTTAACTAATCCACTTTATTCTGTCTCTGAATCTTTTAAAGTGACTCTGGAATCCTCCTTTTATATGTATTGTCGAGTTATTGAGGTGTTTGTATGACTGGACACTTTACATGCTGGTCTAATGTCATACCATGAATTTGTAGAAGGTTCTACACATCTTACCAACTGTCCTACTTTTCCAACAAATCCAATTTAGATTTTTGTTGATGTTGATAAGGACCTTTCCCATGTGAGGTCTTATTTGAAGAAATTACACCATGAGGATCATAATTCCATGGTTCTCCTTGTTGAAAACCCATAGCTGAAAGAAGATTTGTTGTAATATGTGGTGTTTCCTTGTTGTTAACAATAAAAGGACCTACCTCCCTTTTCAATTTGAAATTCACCTTATGTTTCTTTGGCACAAAATGAACCTTGGTTGTGTTTAACCTTTTCCTGATATATTCAAGAGAAAAAATCCTAGGAGTTAAGAAAACATGTAACAAGAAAGGACGGAGTTGGCAACCATAAAACCTTATTTCAATGTAATGCAAAAAAAAATACCAATCTCCTACTCTTGTGTCTGGACTCAACTTTAAGAGTTTTTTACACTCGGGAAAGATTCTAGGGAGAATTTTGTTGAATATTATTTGGTAAGCTTTGGCCATGAACTATTTAATATAGTCAGAAAATCCAACATTTATAGATTTATTATTAATGATAGGAGTTCAACTAATGATTGAATTAGGGTTACCAAGGTCATATTTAATTTTTAACCCTAGATGCACAAAATGGAAACTTTTGAAAACAGGAAGAGGTGAACCAAATATGATTGATATTTGAAACATCAAAGGGATTCGATTTCAAAGAACTAATAATGGATTTGGTCGGATAGAAATTGGGGAAAATTAAATTTGGTAATGGGCTTGGTCAAAATTAGACATATATAAGCCATGATACCCAACCCAAATTCATCTACAGTTAAATCATCATGTTTTCTCAAAATCATAGAAATTATGGAAATAATCCTTCGAGAGTTCTCAGGGAATAATTCGTACTAGATGAAAGTATTATCATCAGGGACGTTGAGTATTTTGCATAGATATGACTGTAGCTAGGTAACCCTCTCCTCAGGTTTAAGTTCTATGAAACATCTGGCTACTATAAGCTCATTTAATGGCTCATTGTTTGGATTCAATGGCCATCTCAACATTTGAGAAATTCATTGAGGGGTTATCTTGATAAGAATAGATCGAGAAGGGGAAATTACAGTTCATTTTGAGGGGATATAAATTTTGACATGCCAGACAACAAATTCCAGGAATTGATAAACCTGGGGTATCATAAATTTAGCGAGGTAAGATCCCCATGCATATTAATGGTCAAACATATTAGAAAATTCTTATTTTATTTGTTGATATATATCATAGGAGTCGAAAGAGGAAAGAGTCAAAGATATATTTATCCTTGTGTTGACGGGCAAATTTGACATGCCGTCAACTGGAAGAATAGATCTGGTCTGGGGTTGTCTAAATAACCCAAGCCGTTTGGTGTAACCTATTCTGACGGGTTTAATGGCTCTGTTAGCCAACGAGGGTCCTAAAGATAGAAAAATAAAATAAACTAACTAAAGAAAAGATTCTAACAATCGACACAATAATTACAAATATTTATCTAAGAATGTGAATATACAAATGATTATGAACAGTTTATATACAGTTTACAAGATTTGCATGAAATATTGTGAAAATGATTGTTTGATAAAGTTTCTGAATCAAATATGAACAACACTTCTTTTTAGCCTTTTTTTTTAAATACATTAAAGGAATAAATACTAAATGAATATGATTGAAACAGTGACACAAAAACAGTCAAAGCTAATTAATGTAATCATTGTTTCATTCATAAACAACTTACCTAAATAACACACATAATAACCTATCGCTGATCAACGAAACTGGTATTATCTTTTTGTGGTGTATGAGCTCCTGCCTGTACTGTTGTTAAGGGAAACCTATAACAGAACAATACTAGCACTTCTAGAATACATTCAAAGAAGTATTTGATATTGGAGTAAATTGATAACAACAGGAAGACAACTAATTAAAAATCGTGTGATCTTAAGATAATCAATATTTAAGAACGAAAGAAAACTCAATTTTGAGTATTGATATTATCCATCATTTAACATTAGAAATAAATTCCACATTAATCAAATGATCGATTGATCACACATAAAAAATGGAATAAGAAATTATGGACAACATATAACATTTAATAGTATGAAAACACCATATGATGATAAGCTAAAGCTAAAATCAACCATAATAATATTCTCATAATATAACAGTAATGAAAGAATGAAATGGAATAAGCATCACAGATGTCTAAAGCCAAATATGAATTGCTTTCCCATATTCTTTCTCTAATTCACATGCCCATATTGTAGTCCTGGAAGAATTTTTAAGATAATAAACTCTTAAAGATTGAAAAAATTAATATATAAATGATAATAATTAACCATGTATTGATAAAACAGACTAAAGCTAATTTAAATCAATGCATAATCAATTATTCAAAAAATATGAAGATATTATAATGAAAATAAAACCATTTTACTCACAGGAAGAAAGCTATTAAGCAATCTGGAATTTCATATTCTTCTTTGAAAATGCTCGTCCATTCTCCCAAAAATTCCAACCATCCGTTACTCCATTTGAAAAGAAGAAAATTTTACAAAATAAATAATATACAAAAGAGAAAGGATTAAAATCCTCCTCTCCATTTCCTCGATCTCCATGGCTCTGAACTTTCTCATATATTTATACAATGAATGAACATTCTGGGCGTCACTATTAATTTTCGCCATCTGAAATTTTCCTCATAAAAAGACATCAATATCTCTCAAATCGTGCATTTTTTCGGGAAAATCTCCAAGCGGAAGGTAAATGGGTCCATTTCGGTTCTGAGTTTTCAACCATTTCTTCAAATTCCTCATGGTTTGGATGCAATCAGTCCTGCAAAATCATCTGTCTGATCTTGACGTCTTTCCAAATTTTATCTGTTGTTGCTCATAAAATTATTTGTAGCAATCCAAAGTTATTTTTGGATCAATCATCTTGAACTTATTTGGATAATAAAATCAAGCCATGATCAGATCTGTATCAAATATTTGATAATAGAAACCTATGAAACAAAAAGAAACCTAAATTAATAACCTAAAAATTGTGAATAAAACAAAATCTAGAAAAATAAAAAATGAATTTAAACTAACTATAACTTATAAACAAACATTGTTTATAATTTGCTTTCAAATATGATCTTAAAATTCTAGAAGCTTCAAGTTAATGGAGAAGAGAAAAATATTAATTTTGTTTTTTTACAAAATCAAACAAATGATAGATAATTATTTTATTATTATTATTTTGAAATGAGATGCAAAATGAAAAAATAATTTAATTAATTAATATCACCAAATGATTTCATGAAAATGAGAAACCAAACAAGATATTATTTGA
>ML788440.1:403004-420626 GCA_009831015.1 Picea engelmannii
CGTTTTTGTTTAAATTGAGATTTCTATGCTCGTTTCTAAATTTTGACATATACTCTTGTAATGAATGTCTCATACTATAGTGAATGTATTAAGTTTGTCTCAAAGCAAGCCAAGGTATGGAACTATTTGAAAAGGTTGATTCTATAGCTCATTATAATTATCAAGATTCTAATGGGGGCCCTTTAAATTTTGTAAAAATTTAGGGGGAGTTGTTGGGGCCCAACACCTTGTCAACCAGGTCTTCTTCTACAACATTTTCATTTTTACTAGTCTCTAATGTTTGAGAAGACTATATTTTAAATGATGATTAAAGGAATAGGAAGATTCATATTTACCCATGGAAGACATGGATTGGTTCTGGTATCAAGCTAGGATGACGATGGAAACATTTTGCAGGAACAATAAACCCGATGCTCAAATCCTTTGAAAATTCGAAATGAAATGATAATTTGATCTTTACCCCCCTTTTTTATTTATTGAAAAGAGATATGTGTCATTGTTGTATTGGATAAATATTGAGTTTTAAAAATAAATAAAATGATTATTTACCTTTCCACCGGTCGACATCACGATTGGACACATGTATACCTTATGTTAATTTCAGGTCGGGGGTTGCAGGGGGGGGATTTATGGATGAACACCATGTCAAAAAACTTAACCTTTGGGTAGATGTTTTTGGTCCCACCCCCTTTGGTTAAACATTGAGCATACACGGGGTGGGGGCGGGGGACGAAATATGTTGTGGGTCGTCGATCTTGAAGTGGATGTGCACTATTATATCTGCAAACAAAGATGCACATTTCAATAGAATTATATAAAAACAAAATCTTATATATCAAAATAAAACAATTTACAAAGGTTTTGTTTAGACATTTGATTTAAATTAAGAAGAATTAAACTAATTTAATAAAATAAAAATGTCCCTAAAGATATTTCATCACTTAAAATAATAAAACTAAAGTTGAAATTTATTCAAACTAGAATGTTTAATAAACCAGTAACTTAGGTCCTAGAGAAATTCTATTTTTTTTATGAAAATTTATTTTTATGTTACAATAGAGTTGACTCGACTAGAATCGACGAAGGATACATATTCACCAAATATTTTGTAGTGTCAACTGCCTCTGCCCAAAATTCTTGTGCGAGATCGACACCTCTAAGCATGCTACTTGCCTTGTCCATGAATGTTTTTTTTTAATTCTTTCAGAAAGTACATTTTTCTATGGGGTATATGGTATGGTATTTTGGTGTGCTATGCCACACTATTTGCAGAACATATCAAAATAATTTCCATGAAATTCACCACCATTTTCAGTTATCAACACCTTGATCTTCATATCTGTCTAGTTTTCCACAAGAGATTTAAACTCTTTAAATTTCTTAAAAACCTATGACTTCTTCCTTAGGAAATATATCCATGTATTCTTGGAAAAATCGTCTATGAAAGAGACATAATATAGGGATCCACCAAGTGAAGTCACTATTATAGGGACAAACACATCACTATGATCCAATTTAGAATCCCCTTTACCCTTGTTTCTCCATATGGGAACCTTACTCGATTTTTTTTTCCATATATGCAATGTTCACAAAACTCGACTTCTAAATTACATTCAAGAAAACCTTCAACCATACCTCTTTTATGCATATATCGAAGTCATTTTTCTCTAATGTGTCCCATCCTCGTATGCCATAACATGGTCATGTCGACTTGACGAAGACGTGTCAATTTGGTTTGAATTGACTCAGCCCGAGATGAGTCGTCATGTCGAAATCAAGTCGACTTCAGGAACAACAATGTCATTTCATCTAGTCGATTTGACATTCCCTAACAACTTGTATATGGTTCCAATTTGAACTCATTTGATTAAGAACATCACACCCTTGACCATTTTTCACATATCCTTATGAAATAGAGTGTGCACTCCTGCATCACTCATCTTACTGATAGATATCAGGCTTCTTTCCAAACTTGGAATATGTATCACACCTGGAAAGGTTCTACTTCTCCCATCTTGTAGTATCAGTCAGACTCTTCCCCATACTACAACTTTTCTTGTTGATTCATCCCCCAAGAACACATCTCCTCCTTTATATCTCTCATACTCACAGAACCAATATCTATGAGGTTTCATATTATAGGATGATCTCGAGTCAATCAACCAAACATCTTGATCCAACTGTGTACTGGGCGATGCCATATATGCATCACCTCCTTTATCTGGAGTAGTCTTTCTCTTAGTCAACTTCTTCTCATCAGATCTCGTACTGAATTCCATTGCCTTTGACTTGCAATCCCTTTTGTAATTCTGAACTTTACTGCATTTTCATCATATTCTCGTCGACTAAACTGGGGATTTGGATCTACCCTTTAGACTTTCTATGTGAGAATTTACCTTTATTTATGTTAGTCAGTCGACTCCTCACCATTAAAGCATCTTTGTTTGGTCCTTCCATGTTCTTTCAACTCATTTATTCTGATAGTAGACATGCAACCACATTTTCTAAAGCTAATGTGGTTTAATTAGTCCTTATAGACACAAATAAGTTATCCCAGGGGTTTGGAAAAGAACATAATAGGATAATACATTTCTCTTCCTCGATGCTTTTGATATATACAGATAATAACTGACCTATTATAGTTTTGAATGCATTCAATTTCTCAATTACCGAACTACCATCACTCATCCTCAGAAGATATAACTTATTTCTAAGGAACAACTTATTTACCATGGATTTTAATTGGTACAACCTTCCCAACTTACCCCATAGTTTCTTGGTCGAGTCTTCACCTAATACATTCAACAACATTGAATCTGCAAGACAAATTTGAATTATACTCCTTTCCCTTATTTTGAGTTTATCCCATTATTACCTTAACATACCTATCGAAATGGTACTTGGATAGACTGCTTCCGATTGTTCTCGATCTACAAGGAGATATTCAATTTTAAGATTCCAAAGCTCAAAATTTTGGTCATTGAATTTTTCGATCTCTATTCTCGAGCTACTTTCCATTATTTCAGACACAAATTTAAATATCTCTGACTTACGACTCTTACTATACCTAGGGTTTAGCTCAAATCCAAGATTTTCAAACCAAGATTTGATACCACATGTTAGGAAAATATACTTCCACCCTAAACCTTGTAGAAGAGAAGAAGAAATATATAATCAAGAAAGTAAATGACAAAGCAATCACATAGTGTACATATATTTTTATAGATTTTAACCTTGTACAATATTTTAGTGCAAATAGATTTTCAATAAAATAATAGAAAAACTACAATGGAAAATACACACATTACACAGATATTTTTCCCCTGGAAACCCAAATCGAGAAAACTAGCATATTCTATATTCATTCATAGTGATACATTGTTTACAATATAATATATATATATATATAGGAGCCAACGACATCCAAAACCATAAACCAATGACATGGATTAGTCAACAACCCTAATTCCTTAACCGGAAATAGAAAACCATCCACAAAAACCATGTTCCTAAAAACCACCCAACAATGGAAACAAAAATCAAGGCGACATGAAAAACGAGGAAAAAATGTGACACGTTTCCCGAGGAAAAAAAATGCCAGGGGCGCTTCTCCCGAACCTGTGCAACACCCCAAGGGGGAGCCTAGCGGAAAAGATCTAGTCATGCAAATAATATAACACATACACAAAATTCTCCTACTTGTTGTTTTCTTTGCATACAGGGGGTTACAGGGTTACATAGTAAACAATCCAGGGAAGTATTGCCCATGGATCCTCTACACCAAGAGAACTTCTCAGTGCTCACATATTTTGTTAATGAATCTGCAACATTCTTCAAAGTGTCCACCTTCATCGACAAATATTTATTTTCTTCAACCATGTCTCTCACAAAGTGATATTGAATATCAATATGCTTTGTCTTTGAATGACAAGTCGGGATTTTCGCCAGAAAAATTGCACTCTGACTGTCACAATCTATCCTTATATCTTGATGTACCAAACCAATACCTTAACACAATCTTTGTAACCATACTACTTCCTTGCTTGCATGAGTGGCTTCCATGTATTCAACTTTTGTAGTTGAAAGTGCCACTACATCCTGTATTTTTCTCATCCAACTGTTTTCTCCTCCAAATAGGTTAAACACATACCCGCTTGTAGATATCCTACGATCCAGATCTCCAACCCAATATGCATCCACAAAACCATGTATGTCCAACACTTTGTCCAATCTTGGTCTTCCTTGGTAGCACAATCCATAGCTAACAGTGCCGCACAAATACCTAAAAACCCTTATTACTTCTATCCAATGCTCCTTCCCTGGTTTTGACATATACTTGATCAAAACTCCCACTACATGTGCAATGTCTGATCTAGTACAGACCATTGCATACATCAAACTGCCAACTGCACTCACATATGGAACACGAGACATGTCTTTCTCCTCTTCTTGTGTCTTGGGACACTAATCCACGAATAACTTTACACCAACATAAATAGGGACCTTGACCGGTTTACATTCCTTCATATTAAACCTCTGCAATATTGTCTTGACATATTTTCTCTGATTTGACCATCAGAGTTTCCTCTTTTTTCGATCTTTTTTAATTTCCATTCCCAAAATGAAATTTGAATCACTGAGATCCTTCATGTTAAATTTAGAGGATAACTAAGATTTCACATCTTGGATAATCTCCTTGTTGTTTCCTATCCAGAACATGTCATCCACATACAAGACCAAATATATCAAATGATCACCAATTAATTTAAAATACACACAATGATCATTTTTTATTCTTTTGAAGGCAAGTCCTAGCATATAAGTATCAAATTTTTTATACCACATCCTTGGTGATTCTTTTAAACCATACAGGGACTTTTTCAGCTTGCATAGCAATTCTTTCTTTCCCTTCACAACAAATCCCTCTCGCTGCTTCATATAGATTTCTTCTTCCATATCCTCATGTAGGAATGTTTTCTTCACATCCATATATTCTACTTCAAAATAAAATGCAACAACAAGAGATAACATAAATCTTATAGAATTTAACTTGGCAACAGGAGAAAAAATCTCACCAAAATCAATTCCCTCAACCTAGGAATAACGCTTTGCTACTAACTGGGCTTTTTATTTCTCCACTTTACCTTTTGAATTCATTTTTTTTAAATACCCATTTGCTTCCAATGGGATTTATTCTAGTCGACAACTCCACTAGATCCCAAGCCTCATTATTATCCAAGGCTATCATTTCTTCAGCCATGGCCTTTTTCCAGAGATTTCCATCCTTTGAATCCATTGCCTCCCTGACAGTTCTAGGATCATCATCAGTAATAGAAAAAGAAAAATTTGAATGGAAATCATATGGAGTATACCTTTTTGGTAGCCTTATTTCTCAAACATATATCCTCAATAATGGAGTATGCGGATATTCTTCTTCTGATTCATGTTATTTTGTAGAGTCTAATTCATCATCCTTTAAATCAAACTCTATTTTCTCTGGTTCTTCCTTATTTGGTAGGACTTCCTGTTTAACAACATCCTTCATTTCTCTAAATACCACATCTCATCTATACACAACCTTTTTAGTTTTTGGGTTCTAAAGCTTATAACCTTTGAGACCATATTTATACCCAATAAAGATACACTTTTCATCCTTCTTATCTAGCTTACTCTTGTTTTCCTTTGGAACATGAGCATAGGCTTCACATCCAAATAACTTGAGATGTGTGAGAGAAGGTTTCTTACCATTCCATACCTCTTGTGGAGTCTTGTCATCTATCATTAATGAGGGTGATCTATGTACCAAGTAACATGTAGTACCCACTGCCTTTGCTAGAATTATTTCCCTAACCTGACACCACTGAGCATGCACCTTGATTTTTCCATCAATGCCCTGTTAATCCTTTCTGCAACTCCATTGTCCTTAGGTGTATATGTAGTAGTATTATGCCTTTCTATATCGCACTTCTTACATAATTGTTCAAATTTATTCCCACAGAACTCTGCCATTAATATCTGTCCTCAACACCTTAATTCTTTTCTTCGTTTGATTCTCAACAAGATCCTTAAACTCTTTAAACCTGTAAAAGAATTCATATTTCTTCCTAAGGAAATATATCCAAGTATTCCTTGAGAAGTCATCTATAAATGAGACATAGTACATAGATTTTCCCAATGATGGAACTGACACAGGTCCAAACACATCATTGTGAACTAGCTATAAAATTCCTTCTACCCTCGTTGCACAAGAGGGGAATATTACCCGATTTTCCTTCCCATATACAAAAATGTCCACATAAATCAAAATATAGAGAGAAGTTAGACATACCTTAAACCACACCTTTACCATGTAGTAGTCAAAGACCCTTCTCTTCTATATGCCCCAGTCTTTGATTCCACAACATAACCTTTTCTCCAAAGACTGTAGGAGTTCTTTCTTCTTCAACTCCAATATCAGAAACAATGGAACTATTACACCCATCACTAATAGTTCTTCCTTGTATATTATACAGAGTTCCATTCCAAACTCCCTTCAGCAACACCATTGCTCCTTGAACCATCCTGTAGGTTTCCTTTTAAAATATTGTTTTTACCCCTGCATCGTCCATTTTCCTTACAAAAATCAAATATCTGGACAAACCTGGGATGTGCATAACACTAGGTAGTGTTATAATCCTTCCATCTATGAACCTCAACTTGAATTTTCCTCATCCTATGATTCTGATTGTCAAATCATCACCTAGGAAAACATTACCTCCATCATACCTTTCATATTCACAGAACCAATCCTCTTGGGGAGTCATATGAAATGATGCACCTGATTCAACCAACCATGCCTCATGATCTGCATGTGTTCTTAAAGAAGCCAAGTACACATCCCTCCTTCTTCCTTGGAGGTCTTTTCTTCTATAGAAGGATATTCTTAAGATCCCTTCTTTTTATCAAATTTGGATCTACATTACTTCTTGTAGTGCCCTTCTTTTCCACATCTCCAACATACATTTACAAACTTTTTGGGAGATTTAGATCTACCCTTAGATTTAGATATCCCAATTGAGGACTTAGATCTATTTATTTCCTGGGAGAGTCCTCTTGAAAATAGTGCATCTGTGCTCTGTCCTTCCATCTTCTTCCATCTCATCTCCTCTTTAACATCCTACTCTACCGAGCACACTTTTATTGACTTATTCTTTCAGGACACTTGTGTGCAAGTGATCCGGTTATGGTACATTGTGATTTTGTTTCGATTATGGATTATACATGATGATGATGAAGTGACTTAATGATGTTTGATATATATGTATTTCCAGATGCTATTGATGATTTTTCATGAGTGTGCAGAACACATGACAAATTATGGATGCTAATGGCATCAATGGACTTCCTTGGAATCCATATTGAGTTAGGGAGTGGATTGTAATTTTATTTGAGTATTTCATTTTAAGAACATGTGACATATGATTGATTATAGTATGATTTATGTATATGGATCATTGACAATGTTTTTGTCAATGGATGTAGGTTGAGGATGCTTTCTAATCCGACTCACATAAGGAGTAAAGGGGCTATGCATGGAAACCAAACATTAAGGGAGAGGTGTGGCATCGTCCCTGTCACAACCTACTAACACTCCCTCTATGGATCGAATGGTAGGTTAACGATTACCTAGTTTGAGAGGTCCACGATGTCATGAGGGAGGAATGATACAGTCGCTCATGAAGATTCTAAGGAGCGTACAATAAGGCAGATTCTGTATTCCTTAGAATCCCTTAGTCTCTCACAAGGTCGACCAAATGGAGTGTTGACTCCAAGGTTCGGAGAAAATTCCAAAACCAATCAAAGGTGAAGGGCACCCTTGGAGCACAGAGGTGTGTCTTGAAGGGCACGTCATGTAATTAAAAACTTGAGTCAATTAACCTAGGTGGCCTAGAAAACGTTTAAATTATTATACCTTGTTAGATTAAATTAATTAATTAAACAATGAATTTATTAATTATAAATCCCAATAAAAATCTAAGCCTAAGTCTAAAAATAAGTCTAAGTCTAAAATTTTAATTAAGGGACTAAATTAATTATGACATAAGTTAAAAGATTGGAGAATAATCAAACTCTAGGAAAAAGGGGAATAAAATCTAAAGATTGGATAAAATGCACGTGTGCATGAAAATAACAAAAGGGATTTTTAAAATAGAAAGGAATAAAATATGAGAGAATAGGTGTACACATAGAATGATATCTAGAGTCAAGCTACCATTAGCCTAACTACAAGAAGACTCCTAATCCAACTCTAACTAAGATTTAGTTAGGAGACACTCATTAAATGAAAATTTGGGGAACAAAGGGACAACTAAGAGAAAATATAGGAACACATTGGGGAATGTGAGGGAAATTAACTTTTTAAATAAAATAAAAAGTTGTTATTACTTGTGCAACTTGGGGAGATTGTGACAAGTGTGTGGGCGAATAATACTAATTAAATTAATTAAAAAGTTAAATCATTGTGCATGTGGACATGTGTCAGTGAGAAAATTTCTATAAAACAAATGGCATAGAAGGCAAATGGATCTCACTTATCTTGGGTAAGGTTATGTTGCCAAAATTGTTATGGACTGTTTTTTTCTTTTGAGAGTTGGGATACCAAGCTTGAAGAAGGAGTGGAAGCTCTTCCTAGTGAGGAAAGCTTGGAGCTATTGTTTTTGGTTTTTGTGTGTGGCCCCTTTGTGGATCGAGGGGCTAAGGGGGAAGAGGAGTACCCATAGTGTTGGATGGGAGATACCGGTGAAGTTTTGGGATTGGACTTTGCACAACTTCCGGGTGAAGATTGGCTTCAAATTGTTTATGAAGCTTTTGGTTATGGTATTTCATTTCTAGCTATTGTTATTTTAAAAGAAGGAATTTTCTTGATACCTTGTTCAGATTTATTGAAGAATAAATTTTGTATCTTGTAAATAAGCACATTATAGTTGGAAGGTTAATCAAAAGATTCAATTTTTGTCAAGAGTTAACTTCTAGAATTTAATATTGTTTATGCTTGTCAAGGCGTTTATCCTTGATCAATCTATGCCTTTTTCCTTTTGAAAAACCTCGTTGGATAATGTCAAGTTGTAATAATGTTAGTTAATTTTCCTTCAGAATGAGTTGTGGTATAATTTGGGGAGTATTACATGCCAATATTATAAATCAATGTTGTCCAATTTGCATTGTTTCTTAGAAGGTCAATAATTATATCAGATCTTAAACAACATCAATTTAATATGTTAAGAGTCTGTCAGAACGATGGTTGTTTAATTCTTTCTCTTTGTGTTAATAATTATGTGGTTTTCGATTACTAACATCGTGTTGACAGTTGGAAGAATCAATTTATTTTATGTCTATTGAACTTGAGTTTAGAATCGTTAAAATAATCATGAACTAATATTGTACCAGTAGTCTGAGTTCTAGTTAATAAGGAAACAAACTAACTTTGCGATCAAAATTTTGAGGGTAAAGTTTGTCATTGTTACTAACAATCGCTCGATAGAAAAAAATTGTTTATTTATGAAACCTCCCAACCTTTAGAATTTTGGCATTGATGATTCTCTCGGATTTGCTTCTTAAAAATTTTATTCCCAAAATAATTATCAACCAGGCTGTGTGTAAATTTAATTCCCTTAAAGTGTATTCTCACTACAATATTTATTTAGGATCTTGTGCTTCTTATTCAAGAAGATGGGGTATTTTGTTAATACACATGTAAGTTGTATTTTTCGGGGTTTACTAGGTTGATTCCAGTAAGTGTTGATCCTACTCTCAGAATTGTAAATGACCAAGCCTGCGTTGGTCATGTTAGTATGATTTTATCTTTTTCCATCATTTTTAGATAGAATTGATAATTCTATACAGTCTATGATTGTCATTCCAATCTTGATCGGTCCTTACATCTCATTATTTGTGTTTAGAATCCTAGAGTATCAACTTCTCTTGACTAAATTGTGTCCACAACTATCCTCTCCTTAATTTCTAAGTGGTGAATCATGATGAATCCTAATGATGATATTACTCTTAGGGGCAGATCTCATCGATCCCAGTGTCTGTGTTCTTAAGTAACTGTGTTTTGCAGCTTGACTTAGTTCTTGTTAGGATGTATCTCTTTGTAGAGGAAATCAATATTAATTGTTGTTTAACAGTTTCCGTCGCCCTCTTCTTTTACGTTGGGCTTGGTAGGATTGTATCAACCCTTACCCGATACCAAGTGTCATGGTTAAGGTACAGTTGTCACTTATCAGAATTTTATTACAAAAAATACTCCATCTTGTAGTTAATTGTCCTTAGAGTCGAGAGAGCAGGAATTTGACTGTCGTGAGTATCATATTCTCATTCCTTAACCTGAACCTTAAGTTTGCATTGACTAGACAAACCAAATATTTTTTTTGGGTAACCTTATTTTCCACCCAACTTGTGGATTAAGACATTATGTGTTAATTTTGGATTGATAATTCTCTATCATATATTAAACTCTTTACCGATGAGAATTGGTTGCGCCTTACTTAGACATTGGGATCTTGAGGCTAACTTAAAGTTTGTAATTTAACTAATTTCTGTCTATCATAAATTCCTTTTATGCATGCGAAGAACTCTAACCATCCGAAGTAAATTCTGTTACAATCTTCTAATATATTGCATCTGTAACACAACCAATTATGAAAATAGAATGGTGTTCTGGAAATGTTGTTCTTAGGTTGAGCTCCAGAAGTCATAATTATCTTTTTGTTTTACTATGTACACTAATGGTCGTCAATTAATATTGATCGTTGTTGTGGTACCTCAAGACTGAATTACATTATAAAATAGCACCCTTGATGATTGATAGTATTGCATGAATAATTGAAGAGTATGGAGAGTACTAAAATGTTCTTTGAGTTGGAAGTAGTATAAATATTGATACATAGCAATAGACTTAGATACACTAATTGTCTATATAAAATTCATATATATGTGAAAATATGTACATGTATTAAGGGGATGGAAAATTGTAAAATTTTAGAATAACATCATGAAATGTTAAGCTGGTAGTAGATGTAACAATGGAAGCTAGATGCATGATTTTAAAAAAAAAAGGGTTATGGATTTTACCTTAAATTGAATATCATAATTCTATTACTTGTTGTACTGTTCTTGGCGCGAGTAGAATAGCATATTATACTTAAACTAAATACTTTATTAGTGATTCAATATTAATTTAATAATGTCTTAATTTATTGGTTGTGGATTAAAAGTAATGATTAAGGAGTCTGGTCGAGTTAGTAAAATTAAAATAACTGCTTCATGACCTTATTGTGATTGGGGTTTAGTAGGATTTATAGTGTTGAATAAACATAGATTATATATCTGATGTTATTGTATTTTTGTATTGCTCATGAAATTTGTTACTAGATAATGTTTAACCTTGTGATTTACACACACGCGCACACATAGACACACGCACACACATAGATATAGGAATAATATTAAGTATACTATTCCTTGTTAATCATTTACTTTTGTTGACTATGGAGGATGTTACACATGGTATCAGAGCGGGTTCAACCTTGTGACACTTGACCATTATGCATTCCACTGTGTTAACTAAATGATTAAAAATGTATCACTAATTAATTTCTAAAATTTTCCATGCAGGTAATCATGGTTAGAGGATGCAGGGGAAGTAGACGATGTGGTGCTGGAGGAAGAGGTGTGAACCTCTGATAGTATCCACGCTAGAGGGGTCTAACCCTTAGAAGGAAGAAAAAACCACTGAGAAGGAGAAAATTGTTGTGGGAGATGTGGTAAGTATGATGAGATTCTTCTAGAGGATGTCAGAGGCATTGATCAACCGCCTAGATCGAGATGAGGGTACAACGTCTGTGCTCAATGAGGTTTCACAACATGCTTCGACTGGTAGTAGTAGTATACACAAAGAACTCGAGAAGGTGAAGTTTCCTGAGTTTATGGGTGTCATGGATGACTCATTTATCGAGGCATGATTGGAGAATATGGCGATGTGCTTCGCGCTTCGTGATTATACCTCCAACATGAAATTCCACATGGAAGTATTTTAGTTGAAGGGAAGTGATATTCTTTGGTGGAAGACGCTCCTACATCAACTAAACATGGCCATCGAAGACGTGTCATGAGATCTATTCAAGGAAGGATTCTAGGAGAAGTACTTGTTCGATGAATTCATTGAGGGCCAACTTAATGATTTCAATGCCTTACAACAGGGTGGTCGTATAGTGCCAAAGTATGAGGTTGTATTCATGGAACTACTTAGGTATGCTCCAAATATGAACACAGAGAAGCTAAAGGTCAACAAGTTTGTGTTTGGAATGAACTTAAACATTCGTGCAAAGGTAAGGATACTAATGCATCAGACATTGCATGATGTAGTTCAAAAGGTCCTCATAGTTGACGAAGACTTGAACAACAGGGGTTAGGGAAGGACTCCTTCCAGATAGACTGGACATACATCATTAGGAGCGCTACAACATCAGACACTGGCCAGACATAATTCAAGGCATCGAGATACGCCCATAGGACCTATGTTCATGACACCAGAGTGATAGACTCCTCAACAGAGGACTCCTTACAAAGGATGACAACAAAAAAAACAACGTCGTCCACATTAGAAACAACAATTTAGGCATGTTGAAGATAATAGACCAGGATCACAGACTATTAGGCCAACAACTTCCACTTCGGGGACTAGGATCACTGGACCGAAGAATGGATTGTGGACATGTGGAGATCCACATTACCATTGAGATTGTGTGATTGAGAAGGTCAGAGAGGTCGCATCATCGATATCCACTACAGTTGGAGATTTGGGAAAGGCCCATATGATACATTCAATGGTGAACAACTGCCAGGTTTTGAACCAGTCCACTATGCTCGAGACATTAGGTATAATTACCAACCAAAATTTTAGTATTTTGATAGATCCAGGTGCTACATAGAGCTTTCTCTCTAGTGAAACACTAAAGATAATTAAGGTAAAGGTAGTTGAGCAGAACGAATTCATATATGTAGAAATGACATCGAGTGCCAAACATAAAGTTGGAGGAAACGTTACAGACTATAGAATTAACTTGGGATACTTTGTAATGAAGGTATATCTCTATGTCATGATCTTAGGATCTTACGACATAGTGATTGGCATGGATTGGTTGGAATTGCATGATGCGATACTTAAATGTAAGACAAAACAATTAATTTTAACAAATGATTTGGGACAGAGTAGAGTGATTGTAGGAAGGAACCAAGGGGTGTCCTTGAGATTTATTTCTTCCCTACAACTACAGAAGAGTATGCACAAGGGGTGTAAGTTATATGCAATCTTAGATCTAAACAAAAATGGTGAAGAAGAAGGATTAGAAAACCTTCATGTAGTGCAAGAGTTTGCAGACATGTTTCTAGAAGAGTTACTAGGTTTACCGCCTGAAAGAGAGTTGGAGTTTAAAATAGACTTGAAGCCTAGAACTGAACTGATAGCTAGAATTCCATATTAGATGTCAACGCCTGAATTACAAGAGTTGAAAATGAAATTGAAAGAATTGTTGGACTTGGGACTTATACGTCCAAGTGTGTCTCCTTGGGGTGCGCTAGTTATTTTCTTGAGAAAAAAGGATGGATTGTGGAGACTTTGTATTGAATATCTCCAATTAAACAAAGAAATTATTAAGAACCAATATCCATTACCTAGAAAAGATGACTTGTTTGACCAGATGAAGGGAGCGACGATATTTCCAAAGATTGACTTGAGATCGGGATATCACCAGTTACATATCAAGGAGGAAGATATCCCTAAGACTGCATTTAAAAAGAGATTCAAACACTATGATATCGTCCATCATCCTCATAAAAGTTTTTGGAATATTTCTCAAACCAAAGGGCATGACCAACCATTCAAAAATAACTTCTTTTGACTTGAAGGCAGTCTTCCATACATCTGTCTATTCTATTGGAACTTGGTGCTATCCAAACTTCAGATCAATATTACTGAAGTATTTGTCCCCTGTGAGATGATAAAGTGTAAGGACCTTCCTCGTTAAGACAACAACTCCGTTAACAGGTGCAAATTTTTTATTTTTTTTTGTTTAAGGTGTGTGCGCGCGGGTAGAGGTAACAACACACTTGACTCTATGTCGCCACTAGATGACCAACATTACAACAACCATGACAAAAGTAAATCTAACCACAATCAAGTACAACATAAATAAGAAGAACAATTGCGCCCCTTACGGAAGGCGTGAGACAAGGACTCAGACAACTAACATTAAATTAATGACAAGGCAATGTCTAAGGCTTATCTGTGATTGAATACTAGCTAGGTTCTCCATATTATCTCACCTTGCCTCCAAGATTAAAACCATAGTTTACAATGACCTTACAATATTGCATTTAAACATCATCAATAGCATTCAACTTAAATATTAACGATGCAAATGACCAGTATTATGGTTGCAGTTAAAAATATTAACATTGCGATTAAACGTCATCATTAACATTCAATTTAAACCAATACTAACAATTGCAATTAAACCAGTATTATCCTTGCAGTTTAACAATGTTAACATTGTGCTTTAAACGTCATCATTAACATTTCAATTAAACAAATACTAACAATAGCAATTAAACCAGTATTATCCTTGCAGTTTAACAATGTTAACATTGCGCTTTAAACGTCATCATTAACATTTCAATTAAACAAATACTAATAATATACATCATACTTGAAAACGACATCCTAATTAGAAAAGGGCAATGAATAAAATAACCCTATTTAGTGCCACATTTTCTTGAATAATCAGAGATGACAAAAATACTAATGTTAAAAGACCAAGGTAACAATTATTTATGAGACCATACTTATAAACAACAATAAATAACAGGTCAGTATATAGATTTGTCATCCTATAAATAGCTCCATAATTTAAAATTAATCGACCTAACCTCATACTTTAAATTACAATATAACCTCATAAATAGCAAAGGCAATACATCAACTAACCATATTTTTAAAATGACACCCTTTTAGGTAGATAGAGAAATGGCCAAAATAACAATGTTAAGAGAACAATAATCAAAAGACAATAAATAACATGCCATTAGATAGGAGGGCCTCTCATTACATTCAAACCCTAACATTAAACTACTTAATGTTAAACTACAATTAACTCCAATGTGACAGCGATAACATTACATTGTATCCCCAAACATCACAACGATATAATTAAATCAATATGATAGCAAGAAAGGCATCCCATTTAACTCGGTCGCGCCCAACCCAAAATGATAACCACATTATCGGGTATTAAACTAACTGGCAGATAATTTAGTTTACCATATTGTTCCTAAGTTATTGGATATTGATTAAAACTCCAGTGTATATTACATGCTAAAATAAATATGACAGTAAGGTATGAATTCCTTGCCCTATCGTGTCATTACCCTTACATTTCAATATTTGCTTAAAGTAGGGGGGTTTATATTGCCGAGCTAAGTCGCTAACAGCTGGAACTACCAGGATCAAGCCCCATAAACAGCCATAAACGGTAACGCCATTAAGAGCATAAACAAATCACTCAGCAGAACGCATGGTCGTTCTGGATGACCCCAGGATCAACGCAGACCAAGAATCCTAAGATCAATTTCAGTACAACCACTTGGCAAAACCCAGGTATCAAATAACATTCCTTTAAGTCTACCTATGAACAAAAAATTTAGAGCATGATTAGGTTTAGGGTTATGCAAAGGAGGGCGACCACCTTTATTTCACCTGGGCTAGGCTTTGGCCTTGGAGAAATCCTTTCCCTCGGTCCCGTTTTCTTTTTCTTTTTCTTATTGAACCTGCAAAGATTAAAGGGCTGCACCAATCCAGTATTTTATTGAACAATAAGACCAGCGATCAGATGCACCAACTTGAAAGAGGAGGGAAGATTTCCCATCACGTGACCACAGTTGACTGCCAACGCCCACAACAGTCCTTTTAATCACAAAAGTTAAAAATAGAAACCCCGTCGTGGCCGGATCATGACATGGCCAAGAAGAGGAAACTAGGGTTCCTCCCACTGGAGGTTGGCACTCTTGGCTGCTCATCAATTGCGTTGGAAACCTTCCAGTGAATCTTTCACTTCGGGTTCAATTATCAGATCGGCGGCAGCGACGCGTAGTGTTCTTGGGGTTTACGGATCTCATCGACAGCTGCTCTACAAGGTTCGAATATCAGCTTAGGGTTTCTGTAGTATTGATATGCACCAAGCACTGGTGGTGTCAGAACCAACGGTCTTGAGAATGCAACGATCAATAATGACATCGATGGTGTGGATGCGAATTTGCATGGAGGATAAATGCCTCAGAGCATCTCCACACCTACGATACATCTCCACGTGTTGGTTCATCTCCCATTCAGTGGTGCATCTCCCAACATCATTTTAGAAACGCAGATTAAAACGCAGGTTATTTAGAAAAGAAAAACGCCCAACATCATATTAAAAATGCCTAACACTTACCATGCATGCCCAAAAACGTGTTCTATCATTAACCACGGCAATGAATTACAAAACTAAATTCCAGAATTCCACGTTCAATAACAATTTCCCCAAACAAATTCTCAGATCTACATCACAGGAAACATTCCTACGAAATCGCCGACAGAGTTTTCGGTAACACAATATACAGTCCTAAATTATAACAGCAATCCTTTTGTACCGTCCAAGACGTTGAAATGAAAGAGTACAACAGCACCATTGAAATTTACACATTCCAACCCATCCTTTAAATGGCACAGTCCAGAATTATGGCAGAAATATTTCCCCTTTTTTTTTTTTCAGTCAGAGCGATCAATAGAGGGGGATATACAGCATCAATAACATTAAACTTCCGAATATAAAAACTTCAAAACAATCTCACAATATCATCAACATTAACAGTAATTTGCCGAATATCAAATGCTTCTTACTTCACCAATCAAAATCATACCGTTGCCTTACGCCCGCGTTGGAAGACGTCCCACGCTCCGCGCTGCATCTCGCACTCCGTGTCGCATCCTGCGCTCCGTTCCGCGTCTCTCGCTCCGTGCCGATTCTGCTTGCCGACCAAAGAAAGCTCACCGGTACCTCCCAGCCAAACGCTAGGGGTACTCTGCTTCCCCCTTAGCCCCCCGAGCCGCAAAGGGGCCACACGAGAACCAGAAATAGACTAGCGTCTCAGCTCGCCTCCACGGCTGAGCTACCACTCCAACACAGCTGAGATAAACCCAACTCCTCACAAGCAACCCGTCAAGCCACAACTCGGCAACGTAACGTTACTCTGACCGTCTCCCCCCTTTCTTTCTTTCTTTCCCCTCCTTTTATAGAATTTGAAACCCACCTTCTTTCTTAAATCATTAATTAATTAATTTTTAATGACTAACCCTCTAAACCATCTCCGTCATCCAAGTGTCACACATGCCTCTGGTTCTCCAAAATTAATTTCTTTTTTAATTATTAAAAGACTCAAATCCCTCACTACCCCAAAAATCGCTCCTTAAATTACTCCTTAAATTACTCCTTAATCACTCCTTAAATTTTTCCTTAAATTACTCCTTAATCACTCCTTAATTTCTCC
>ML788440.1:438720-449839 GCA_009831015.1 Picea engelmannii
TGTTGCACGACGTGCCCTTCAGGATGCACCACGTGCTCCAAGGGTGCCACTCGCTGACTTGCATTTCTTTGCACGACGTTCCCTTCAGGATGCACCACATGCTTCAAGGGTGCCACTCGCTGACTTGACGGATTGGTAGACTCTATAACCCCTGGAGTCAACACTCCGCCAGGTGAACTTGTGGGAGACTAAGGGATCCAAGGAATAAGGCCCCCGCCTTATTGCGTGCCCCTTAGAATCATCGTGAGCGACTGTCGCATTCTGCCCTCACTGCATCGTGGATCCTCTCAAACTAGGTAATCGTTAACCTACAGTTCGAGCCACGGCAGGAGTGCTAATAGGCTGTGGCAGGGCTGCTGTCACACCTCTCCCTCAATCTCTCTAGAACTTGTGTGTGGCCCCTTTACTCCATATGTGAGTCTGGTCGGCAAGCTATCGTCAGCTTGCATCATCAACCATCATGTCAGATCATGTCAACAACATATCATGAAATCAATATCATATCATTAAAACCACACAATATCACTGTAAATGAAAGAACCCAAACAGCCCACTCCCTGACTCAATCCGGAGTCCAAGAGAGTTCCACTGATGCCTTTGCATCCTCAAGGTCCGAAACCCTACACACTCAATGAAACTAAGTTAGCAGCACCTGTCTACATCAATGTAGTAAAACATCATGTCATATAATTTAACGCATCATAATGAAGGAAAAAGTTTTATCATCATAAAAATCCAGATCACTTTCGAGAAAGTGTCCTCAAAGAATAAGTTTGGTAAGTGCTCCAGAGCGGGATGTTACATAAAGGAGGTTGTCGATTCGGGGAATTAGGTACCGGTTTCGAACTATGATTTTATTTAGGGCCCGGTAATTAATGAAAAGTCACCAGGTCCCGTCTTTCTTTTGCACCAGCACGATTAGGCTCCCACACGGTGATTATTTGGGACGGATGTGCCCCTTGTGGAGTAGTTCTTGGATCTTCTTTTTGATCTCCTCATTTTCTAACAGAGAGCGATGATAGACTATCCCATTGGGTAGAGGTGCACATGGGGTCAGATCGATGGGATGCTTGACCTGGCAGCGCATAGGTACCCCGGTAGGAGAGGAGAAGATATTTGAGTATTCTTCCATGGCCTTATCCACTTGCTTCTGTTGTGTGAAGAGATCGACCACGGAGGACCTAGATGTGGCTATGATATTTCACTCACTGTGAGAGAAAATCACAAAGAAGAAAAATTTCCCGGTTTGAGAGATGACCTTCCTGCATTACTTAGTAGAGATACGGGAAATAACACTAGGAGGGACTGCCTCGGGTATCATGTACAATTTCCTGTTCAAAGTAATAATAACACTATGATGCATAGACTCATATACAACATGACATTTCCATAAATAAGGTTGTTCCAAAAGAACATTACAAAATTCAAGAGGAGCAACATCACACAATACCTCATCTTTGAAGGGCTTGATCTCGTATGAAAGTCAGCATTCTTGGATGTTGCAGAGATTGCTTCCTTGGCAGATCTATCCAATGGTGTAGGATTGTGGGTGCATTGTTTTTGGCAGGGCCAGGTGCTTGACAGCCTCTGCTAAGATGAGGTTTTTTTGGCTATCACTATCAATGATGAAGTGCAGTGGGGTGCATTTTACCCACATCTGTGAATGGAAGAGGCGCTTGCCTTCTTCTGGCTCGTCTGGTTCACCAAGCTGGAGCTAGGTGGTACCAATGGTGGCATTGGGTTCCACATCAATGATCCATCTTCCCTTTTCTATTTCTGACTCAAAGTCAGAACCTACAACTGATTCAGATGCTTTCACTTTGACCATTAGCGACTGCTTTGAGTGACAATCGACAGTTTTATGCCAAGGGCTCTTATGGAAGTCGCACCACTTCCCAGTATCTTTCTTTGGATTTTCAGTGTCCTTCCTTGCTTGCGGCTTGGACTGGTTATCCTGATACTATCCATGTTTTCTTTGTCCTTTGTTTTGTGGGTTGGGGTCACCCTTTCCTGGATTTTACTGTGAGGGGTTCCCAGGCCCAAATTGCCATGTCTTTTGTTTGAGCTTCTTCTCGATTTTGACAACATATCGGTAGGCCATGCCCAAGGATGGGATGTCCAAAAATTCCTTTTTTTTTTGGATGTATCTATGCAGAGCACCGTGATACTTGAGCACCATATGTCGCTTTGAATCTTTGATACCCATCTTGGTGCACAAGGTATGGAAGATATTTTTGAACTCTGGCACTGCTTGGTCTCTTTCTTGTTGCAGTGTGGTCTATTTTGTATACAAGTCATCATAACTTCCAACAGGATAGTATTGTTCCTTAGTATCATCCCTGAAAGATTACCAGGTGGTCGCAATTGTAAATAATGAGGGTTCCTCTATTTCATTTTTCTCACAGAAAGTTTCCCACCAATCTTTGACATGGGGAACAACTTTGAGGAGCGCAAAAGTAATATTTTCTCTACTCAAAAAGTTATGGACAGAAAAATACCCTTCTAGTATATTCAACCACTTTTCTACAACATATACATCTATATAACTTTAAAATATAGGAATATCGAAGTTGATTTGTACCTTAAAGGGGGCGGCTCCTCTGCTAGAGGAAGATGTGTCGCTTGTTAGTAGCTGTTGAAGAATTTGAGAAAAACTATCCATCATCTCGTTCCTTTGTTGTGTAAGGGCTTCCTCAAGAAACATTTTGAAAGGATCTCATGTCCCTTCATCTTTATTTTCCCCTACCATGAGAGGTCATTTGGGCATGCAAGAGCTTTCTTCCTCAAGAGAAACAAGCTCGAGACCCAATTCTTTGTACCTTGACCTCGTTGGGGACATGCACTAAGACAACAAGGTGTAGACTGCTCTGATACCATTGATTCATATTTTATGAGCATAAAAAAATGAATACAGATTATTAAAATATGCTTAACACATAATAACAAAGATACAATAAAACTAGTTTTTTATTCCATAAAGAAATAAGCTGAAACTGTAAAATGTAGTGAAAAACAAGAGTGCTAGAATGGTGGTGACTTATCTCTGAGAAGAGATGTGATGGTTGCGCTCATTCATAAGAAGATCCTTACAATGAGGCTCTAAAGGAATTTTTACAATAAACATGAATGTCAAAAACCCTAGACATCCAAAAACCTAACCCTAGGAGATGAAGTGCCAAAAGTCATGTGGGCCCCGTTTGGGTAAGTTAGTACATCAACTTCCCGGGGTCATAACTTTTGCATACGATCTCTGTTTTAGGCGCACGATATCCTGTTGGAAAGGTCTAACTGAGAATAATTATTTTCGAATGACCCAAGTAAGTGCCTTAGACAGTCACCTGGGCCCCAAATCCCCAAAAAACATCGTTTAAGGCCTCAAAATGGACCTGGAAGTTTGGAACCCGAAAAACTACCAGAAAACTGCCAAGGTAGAAAACTGTTTTTCGACCCAATGGAATAGGTGGGTGGCCACCAATATCCACCTGGATCAGTAAAGAATATACAAGGAACATAGGAAGAACAAGAAAATGAATAAGGATGGATATGTATGTACCAATGTTGATCAATGAATGTAGATCAACAAGAGTTTTACGAGGAAAATCTCTCTATGGCTAGGGTAAACCATAACAGATGGAAATGACTGCAGAAATCAACTCTCTTCTCAAATATGTTATGAAAAGAAATATGCTAGCAAGACAAGATAAAATTCCTACCTCGTCCATATGTTCGATGAAGTCCACCGTTGAGCACTTGACCCAAAGCAATATACCTGCAACTAGTCCTCAAAAACCAAGCAAAGCAATCATATGGTGATGATAAATGATGTTAGCACATTCAATAGCATAATCCATTAATAAACATGAAAAATACGCCCATGAAATAATAATTCAAATATTTCCAAGATATCAAATGGATGGGAAAAGAGTATTTATATTAATATATGATCAACAGAAGTGAAAATGATATAGACTTCCATGTCAGCATGGTTCAGAACCGAGAAACTAAGTTCCTTCCAGCTAGGCCTCCACCACTTCAATCCTCCACCAAAGGCAAGCTCATAAGAGAGAAACAATGAGGTTCTCAATCAATAAGGGAAGAGATTGGGGGATGAACACTATGTTCAGACTTAAAGGACAAAGGGATGATGACTCAATATGAAGTAAATAATTTCTCTAGAGTAACTTTTCTCTCAAAGTTGAAATCTTTCTCCTCTTTCCATAGCTCGGAATTGACCCATTTATATCCTTCAGAATGGAACTGAAGGGTCGATTCAGAACATTTCTAGTACATAGAAGGCTAAGGATCATAGATCTTTTGTCATTACATGGAAACCCAACATTAATTTTTGTTTTATGGCACAAATCCTGATGTACACAGGTTGTAGTGGAGCAGCCTGCGTATACACATGATGTATAGTAGGCAAGATGCATACATGTGGAAAAATATGTATTTTAGCTTTGGATTTTACAAACAGGGATGATAAGTCTGCATAGGGAAATGGAAAAAGGCCTTCTGTGCAATATTACATAGGGTGAGACAAATCTTTCTATAACAGATGCCCCTAAATGTGTGAGGTCAAATGAGTATCTGTGATGGAAGAAATACATTATAAATAACCCATAAGTGTTGTGATGGGGAACTAGCTGGAAAAACTAGTTTCTCATTACATTTTGCATTGACTTTGCATACATTGCTACCAATAGGATTACACTGCATATCCATGTGAAAATATACCAAACAAGTGTCTGTGGCCATGAATAGGAAAATGTGGATACATGCCAATAGTTGTCATAGTCATGAACAAGGCCCAGCAAAACTTGTCTCAAAACCAATTTGAAGATACTTGTATACAATGGAGTACAATATGATCTCCCATGATCACTGAAGTCAAATAGGTACTGGTCCAATGAAAAAGAAGCAACAGCTCAGGAAATTTGTGGCCACATACTGGTGTCTTAAATTCTTCTACACAATCCTCCAAGGGTGCAAGTCTACATCATGTGAATAAAGGAGTTGAGGTCGAACACAATGAGACATCATTTTATTACTGGTCATTGAGGTATACCATTAACAAAGACGAGACAACCTACCGATAATGAAAGTAGGTATCAAGGCACCAAGTACATTCTTACAAGTGTTAATAAAGGAGTCAGTGTTGAACACCTAAACAATCCATCGATCATGAGACATTGATGTATTCCCAACTGTTAATGGTGAGAGAACCTGCCACTAATGAATGCAAACCTCAAGGTACTCATAAGACTCTAGGACCTGTTTTCTTAATAGATGAGTTGAAGTCAATGGAAGGAGACTCATTTAAAGGAGAGCATTAAGGAATTTCTCATCAATCAGCATTAGGTACAAAGTAGGAGCTTCATGATTTGGAGGAAATCAAACGAAGAAAATGTTCACAAACCAACGACCCTGTACGTCTTTTGCGTGTGCCAAGTGCAAGTGGTACACGAAAAATACCCTCTGAATAACAACCAATGATGAAAATTGGTGACAAAGGAGAGGAAAACACCAATAAGGCTAATGGAATCCAAGACACTACACAAATCCCATTGTGTGAATAGATGTCTTGTTGTCAAACATAAGGGAAACCACCCAGTCGATGACCAATGATGAAGTGTCAATTGCTTTGTTCAAGGTTACCTACCAATGATGAAAGTAGGACCAGGTTGCATGGTAGGACTACAATATCATGTGATTCTGAGACAAACTAAGGGTATGGTCGACATGCAAACTCAAGAGTTTTGAGAAGCGGATGACACAGGTTGATAGACTTCCTTTGAATAAGAGAATGAGACATATGGAAGACTGCGACAGCATAGACTCGATGATGAAACCATGAGACGCAAGAGGGATCAATGAAATTCTCTATAGGGATTGGAAGAGTAACCAGTCAATAGAGAAGACTTTATAATGAGCTCAACTTCCTAAGGCCATGCTAATCCCAAAATTATAATGACATATGGACTCAATAAATTTGTTCTCTATTCAAAGGCGACACAACTGCTGCCAATACAATATAATATTCCCTTCCCGCTTGTCTCTTTTTGTTTTTTCATAGACAAATGAATTCTATGATACAGAGGAGGAAACAAGTGTTGCAAGTAAGCAAAACTAGTTTCAACAATGGAACATACCTATGCTCAATGCAAGAAGATGCATGCGGGAGATGGACACTTGGGGGAATGTTCCCTCCTGGGTATAGGGTGTCAAATTGCGAATACTATAAACAAGGCTCTGCTTGGTTGAGGATGCAAAAACCGCTGAGGCAAATGGTTTATAATGAAATGCGAGAACCGACTATAGGATTAATACTACAAGCAAGGGAATCAGATGCAATCACAACTGAACGCAAAAAAATGTCCATTTTTATGTCATTTAGTCTACTTGGTGTGAAAAAAGGATAAACTTGTGCCAAATAGATGTCCTTTCAAATCCAATTTACGAGTGTGAAATTAACAAGTTCACTTGACAATCTTTTTAATTTTTGAAAACGAGTCGGAAAAGAGCTTAACTTAGACTCATTTGGGAGCTTCTAGGCGAAAAGTCACAGAGGAGGCCAAGGCTCTCGTGTTGGACTTTTTTAGAATGTCAGCATCTTACGAATAGCCAACATAAGCTTGGGAAAACCCAAATCTCTCCAAGTCAAGGAGGATAAAGTGCTAGTGGAGGATATCGTCTCTGTGATATATCAGATAATGTCTCTTACAAGAAAATACATAGGAGGGGGCATTGGATACCCCACAAGACCGTCCCAATAAAAGGGGATCTCCTCAAGACTTGGAGGGAGAGTAAAACTCTCTCTCGTTCAGAAGGTGTAGGATCAGGAATGATGACAACATGGTTGAAAGATGCATCACCCTCCACAAGGGGGGTAGGATTGACCAGAGACTGCACTGGTACTACCATTTCTTCAATTCTAGGTTGAAGAGGATGCCTGATAACAGGGATAGGGGACACATCACCCTTGAGAACGAGGGTGTGGTCAAGATAAGATTGTAGCGACATTACTGCTATGTCAATCAACGAATAAACAAGGTGTGGGGAAACTACAAATGCCTTAGAATTTGAAGGGCCCTTAGGTGAGCCCCAGGCTTCTAGTATCCTAGCAGTAGTTGGACACAAACGAGTAAGGTGATATCCTTCGCAAGTCTTGAAAAGGAATTTAGGATTACATCTAAGGCATCTAGGTTTCTCCATACCCCCATCATTTTCCACAATGGCTGGTGACATGCTCTCAACGTGTCTGGCAGAGGAGACAAAGTCATCTCCTACATAATGTATAGAGGTTGGAGATTTGAAATTGATATGACTTGTGGCGACTAAAGTGATGCCCCTAGCATGGCTAATAGAGGTTGGGTGCGAGTTGTCAACATGACTTGCAGAGGTTGTTGATCTGTCTCCAACATGACTGGCAGAGGTTGGTGATGGAGCCCCAATATGACTGGAAGTGACTGGGCTAACAATGAGTTGTGTCATTTGATACCAAGGTCCAGGGAAAGATTGAGTTTAAAATATTGCAGGCTAGGAAGGATCCCGGATTACCCCTTGTCCCTGTTCGGAAAGGTAGTATCCTCCTCCTAACTGATCCAAAGAGGTGTGTACAGGAATCATCACTGAAGTCTGTGAAGAGACGAAAGTATGATAAGGACTATTCAAGTGAGGATGTAAGTTTCCCCCTTGTGAAGGGGCTCCATAAAGAGGGTAGCCCGAACCGTAAAAATAATTCTCCCCGTATGAAATACGTGGGGATATGTGTGGACCCATCATGGGAAAGGTTTTCAGAGGAATAGGTATGGCGGATGAAGGATACATGGATGGAGTGTAATGGGAAGAACATGCACCCATTTGAGTATTGGCTCCTAAAATAGTGTAGCTAGGATTGGACCCGTAAGAGGAAAGGTTCCAATCTCCCATCGTGAAATATGGTTGAGGGACATGACTCATATCAAATGAAGATGTAGGCAGCGGGGCCATGGTTCCCCTAGATCCAATGCTAGTATTCATATAAGTAGGCCAGGGAGAGGATGGAAAGGTTGAAGGCATATAAATAGGAAAATGACTAGAGACCCAAGGCATGGACTGAGCATTATAGTTCTGCATACCATTGTGAAAAGCGGAAGGATTCGACCCCATGAAATGAGTGAACATCATGGGGTGGGTAGCAGTAAATGATGGAGCCAAAGGAACTCTACTATTCATGATAATGAAAACTCAATATAAACTCCTAGGTCCAACTAGTAATCAAAGAGTACACCAAAAGTCAAACGACCAATATGCACACAAACGAGGTAAAGTGGATGAAAGTGGCCTCCCTCCCTAAAGAAGGTATGTCTCGCCCAAGAGGGGCCCGAGACTCCCCGCTAAAGATCATAGGTAACATAATCAGTTATAAGGGCCCTTTTGGGATTAACAACTAGTTGGTCAGATCCCCCAGGAGAGGTAATCCTCCATAAAGGTTGTGTGGTGTTCGACCCTTATCTGACCTAGGGTACCTGTAGAATAACCCCTGCAAGTAACCTATGTGGCACCTAAGTCAAACAACTAATAAACCAATGTATAACTGATGCACATGTGAGCAATCGTATTTCAAGTCCATTGTATGGGAAGGGTAGCAAAGCCTGAAACCTTGAAAGTATCACCTCTCATGGAGGTAAAGGCACTAGCAAGATCCCTAGATATGAATAGATCCCCAGAAATATATCTGACACTAAGAAGGTATCGGGGGGATATCCCTTCAACCAACCTCATGCAACCTCATGATTAACTCTGGTGTGAGCAGAGCCTCCTGATATTATCAATTATACAATGGATTTCTCCACTCCCTTTTTTAGACACATATATTGATTTAATTTCCTTGGAGAATTTTACTCACAAAATCCTATTCCAAGGAACTAAATCTTAAGCTAGTTTGTGTACCCTAGAAAATAAAATCGTGACTAATCAATTTCAAATTATAGCATTAATTTTAGTGACCATGATTACTCAAAAATGTATAGTAGTGAAACTCATGATGTTATGAATCAACAAGAAAATTAAATATGAATATAATGCAAAGTCCTAACTTCAACTTTCAATGAATGACATGCTTGTAAAAACAAATGCAATTTTCAATTTCAACTCTGCAATTCTGAAGTAAAAATGCAATCTTTAATTACATGCAGTAAGCTACTGACAAGGACTCAAAAGACCAAAATGCCAAGCAATGTAAAATGCCAAATATTTTTGTATTTTCAATATAATAAAAATAAAAATGCATGGATTGAAAAGCAACTTGATATATAAAAATCTATTGTGTATAGAAACATACAACTCAAGTAGGATACCAAGAATCAAGACACCCAACCCAATGTGCAAGGACAATCAAAATGAAAAGGTGATGAAAAATACTCCGCCCAAAAATTCAACCAAAGACAGGTTTCTTGTCATCCCACAAACACTCAATAAGCACTACAAAGACCTACGAAGACTCAACAAACATCAAATCCCACCCAACAACCACCAGACCAAGAAAACAAGCAAGAAAGGCTGATGTACGCGACTATTTAGGAAAACATAGCATATGTATGTAGCTTACAAAGGGACAACCCATGTATATACGCAACTGTCGGGACAAAAAACACGTATATGTTTCAAAAACAAGGCCAGGCAAGGGAGAATGCTGAAAACTCAGACCCAAAGTGAACAGAAGTTGTCAAGCAATGATATGACAATAAATGCAATAGGAACGAGAGCAATCTAAGGAGAGAAGTACCTCAAACCCTAAGAAAGAAGATTCAATCCATAGTATGGTCGCCAATTCTGTTATGAGGAAAATCTCTCTATGGCTAGGGTAAACCACAACAGACGAAAATGACTGTAGAAATCAACTCTCTTCTCAAATATGCTATGAAAAAAAATATCCTAGAAAGACAAGATAAAGGGCCTACCTCGTCCAGATGTTCGATGAAGTCCACCGTTGAGCACTTGATCCAAAGCAATATACCTGCAACTAGTCCTCAACAACCAATCAAAGCAAGCATATGGTGATGATAAATGATGTTAGCACATTGATTAGCATAATCCATTAATAAACATGACAAATACGCCCATGGAATAACAATTCAAATATTTGCAAGATATCAATTGGACGGGAAAAGAATATTTCTATTAGTATATGATCAGCAGAAGTAAAAATGTTACAGACTTCTGTGTCGACATGGTTCAGAACCGAGAAACTAAGTTCCTTCCAGCTGGGCCTCCACCACTTCAATCCTCCACCAAAGGCAAGCTCATACGAGAGAAACAAAGAGGTTCTCAATCAATAAGGGAAGAGATTGGGGGCTGAACACTATGTTCAGACTTAAAGGACAAACGGATGCAGACTCAATATGAAGTAAATAATTTCTCCAGAGTAACTTTGCTCTCAAAATTAAATTCTTTCTCCTCTTTCCATAGCTCGGAATTGGCCCATTTATAGCCTTGAAAATGGAGCTAAAGGGCCCAGTCGAAATGTTTCCAGTATATGAAAGGCCGAGGATCATAGATCTCCTGTCGTGACATGGAAACCTAACATTAATTTTCATTTTATGGAACAAATATCGATGTACGTGCGTTGTAGTAAAGCAGCCTGTGTATACGCATACTATACAGTAGGCAAGATGTGTACATGTGGAAAAATATGTATTTTTATCTTTGGATTTTACAAACAGGGATGATAAGTCTGCATAGGGAAATGGAAAAAGGACTTTTGTGCAAGATTGCATAGGGTGAGGCAAATCTTGCTATAACAAAGAGATTCATTCGAGAGCTTGTGCTAAAGCACTATAATAGAACTGGGATATGCCAAGGGACTATTTAATAGATAAGGATATCACATTCTTGTTGTTGTGGAGGTTGAGGCAGAAGAGTGATAATCGAGTGGGATTGTTGTAGAGGGGTTTCTTACTGATCTAAAAATGAAGAAGACTTGTATTCTTGAAAATATTTGCAAGGTAAATTTTATGTGTTAAAATGCAAATGGATCAACTTTGCAACACAACTTTAATAGGATTTACTCATTCAAGATGCATATAAATAAACAGTGAACAGAAAACACATAACACAACAAATGATAAAAAATTTCACC
>ML788440.1:455937-466286 GCA_009831015.1 Picea engelmannii
CATTCAAGATGCATATAAACAACAACAAAAATAGTGAACAGAAAACACATAACACAACAAATGATAAAGGAGTTCACCCCTCTCTTGGGCTACATCTCCTGGTCCAGCTTCCAATGGATCATTTGTATTATTTTCTCAAAGTTATCAAAAATGTGCTTTACAATGCTCAAAATTCCAAATAGACTGCTCCAATGGCTTCAGAACGTCCAAAAACCCCTAGCTGGGTTTTTTCGGCACCTCGTTTGGCCAAAAATTGAAGAAGATAGGCTTCTTGGAAGTCCCCCCTTCAAACTTGTTGTCTCTACATCTACAAAACGCACCCTTGTTGGCTCAACCTAGCCCACATGCATATTTAAGAGTTAAAACTCATCACCGGGTGTAACCGCACAAGTGGTACAAACTGTCGAACGGTTACACGTTGGCCCTTAACCGTCCAAGGCCCACGGGCACATAGCCGCCATATGACCTCACACACATATAACAAAAGGGCCAAGTCCAAACCACAGGACAACGGTCGGCGCACCGGTGGTTCTATGCACAACACATGTGACCGAGCTATATTAAAAGGGCTATGTTAAAACACATATGCACGCCTGAGGTCATATTACAATACATGCGACCAGGGTTTAGTTTGAATGTGCGCACAAAGGTTTAAACCATGGCCATATTACAATATAACATAACCATGGGTTGGGGCTAGGCCCCATCCCGACCCCCCGCCCAAACTTACAAAATTTCAATTCAAATAAAATCCGCACCATATAGTGTTAAGAAACACTATGGTGGTGTGTTGGTTGGTGGTCTTTGCCAAAGCTTTGCACGCAGGTGGAGGTCACGGGGTCGAATCCGGTGGACTCTAAATAAATTTTAAACCAATATATAGGGTTCATGTGGCGTCCATTGATTGGGCCACGTGTCGTCATTCCATTCACTGAAAACAAGCCATGTCACCTGCCAATTGTCCAAATAGCTTCCTTCCACGTGTTGTATGACCTGCCATGTCAGCGTCCGTAAGACTGTACAGTCAACGTCCCTTTTTTTGCTTGTTTTTCATTTGGAACAGAACGCGATATCTCTCGCTCCTGACGTCTGTTTGAACCCAAACGAGTTGTGTTGGGTTTGTAACGATGAGGCCTATGCTCCCATTCGATTTGAAGAGATTCCGAGCACTTTGAATTTTGAGCAAAATTTGATCCCCTGGATCACTTACCTATGAGATATTTTTGGGTTATGAATTGAGTAAGAAGACTTAGAGTTGTACCTTAGGAGTTCATATTTATGGATTCATAGCCTCATATTTAGGGTGGCCTCTATCATAGAAATATTAAGTGTGATAGAATACCTAAGGTTAGGAGCAAAGTTGGAATTTCAAAATTGAAAAGTCGGTCAAATTTGACGGTTTTGATAACTACAATACCCATTTTGCCCATTTCAACAAAGAAATTTGATAGTCATGTAAAAATTTTAATCGTATTTGATGGTAAAATTGGTCTGTGACAAGAAATTTGACCGTCAAATTCCATCCTTTGTTAGGAGGAACATCCTTTGTTTGTATCTAGTTGGAGGATTATTTTCTCGAAAAGATAAGTAATTTGGTCGTGTCATGAAATGCCATGTTTTTATGTTTATATTCTACATTTTATTATTTTCTAGTTTGTTCAGTTTTTTATGTATGGATTTAATTTTCATAATTATGGATGAAATCTTTGTAGGACTACATTCATGTCTTGATATTGAAATTGAATATTAAGTCTACTATAACTTTACTTCCACTATTGAATGATGCAATCAACAAGTGAAATCGATTTTGGTATCAGAGGGAAAATTTTATGGTGCCTTTGAGGTACCTCGTAGCCTCAATAGTGAACATTGGTTGTTGGGCATGTGAAAATTTCTATTAGAGATAATAGTTACACCTTTTGGGTTGTATGGGTGAGAGTTAGACCCTATGGGAAGAAAATTTAGTTTGCATACAAAATGTTTGATAAAAATCCTCAAGGAAAATTGAGGAAAAATGTATGCTAGATCAATGGGATTGATTTCTTGGATGAATGGGCATATGTTGTATATTTTCTATTTTAACATAGTGGCCATGTGTTTTGGAAGTTGACTACATAGGAAAAATTGTGGTTTGTAGGTTATATGTTTACAAAATGCCAAATAAAACATGGTGTATAAAGTCCATAAAGGAGAGATTTTTGGCTTTGAAATACTCAAATTGTGTCATGGAAAGACCATACAAATTGGTTATGGAAGCATTATTTGGCTATAATTAGGAATTGTAGAGTTGGCCCCATGGGAAAATGGGAAAATTGGAAAAATATGTAAAAATGCCAATTTTATTAAATGACAGAAGCTCGAATTGACAAATATTGGGTGCATTATTCATTAGGAATTTGAATTTTTTGAGGAGCCACAAATAATCCAAATTGAATTAGTGAATATATATCTATGGTGGAGATATTGTCTTGGGGGTTTGTAAAGTGTGGAGGTGGAAGACATAAATTTGCTGTGAATGGTCCAGATCATTTTGGAGAATAAGATCTACAACCCACATTTCATCATGATGTTTAGGGGTTTTGAAGAAATGAAGAAAATGAAATGCCACAAATTACCAATATCTAATTGATAAAATCCATGAATGACCCATATCTCATCACGAAAAATGGGAAAAAAGGTATAGAGGAATGAGATCTACAGTATTACATAGGGGAATGAGATCTACAGTCGAGATCTAATTTTTGTAATTGGGAAAAAGGTATGGAGAAGACAGAACCAAGTGTTGTGAATGGTCAAGATTACATCAAAGAATAAGATCTGTGGTCTAAATCTCATCACAATGAATGGGAAAATGCATGGACAAAAGCGAATGATAGCAAAATTGATGGGTGCCATGTAACCTTCAGGTGGACACTAGTTCCACATCAACACATCCACATGTCATGCCACATAAACAACATGTCACATCACCAAAAAAATAAGTGTGGAGACATTTTCTTATTTAGTCCATGTCAAGAGAAGATAAGGCCAAAACTAGATGACATTTTCAGGGTAAGTTTGTGGTTATGAGGACTATAAAAGTGCAAGTGAGGAGAGTTTTCATATTCAACTCCATAATTCTATAAAATGGTAATTAGTAGTTTTTGAAGATCAGGATGGTACTCACTGCTAGGATTTCCTATTCTAGGTGTGGAAAAAAGCCAAAATCCACTATTCTAGAAGACTTTTTGACGATTTTAGAAACTTTAAAGGGAGGAAAAGTGACATGATACATAAAAATTGAAAAACTTTTCTTACTCGACAATTAATCTTCTTAGTAATTTGGACAAATTTGTCATCATGAAAACTTCCCAATTTTGTTTAGTTTGATAGATAGTAATTTTCACCAAAATTTATAAGTTTGTAGAAAGTGCAAAAGGGGAAAAGTTGACAATTCTATATTTATGTGGAAAATTACTAGAGTATTAGATCACCAAGATGAAGGTTATAAAATGATCGCTAGTTTTTTATTTACATTTGATGGAAGTTGGTCTTTGACATTGAATGCACCAACAAAAAAAGTGTAGAAATTGGAAAAGTTTGGAAACTTTAGAAGGATATAAGTTTTTAGAGTTGCTAAAGTATGTTATTTATATTAAATAGGATAAGGTTAAGATACAACATTTCTTAAGTGGGTTTCTTTCATTCTATAGAGGTAGAATTTAGTTTGATGAACCTAAAATTCTTGAAGAGAAAATAAGGAAGGCTAAGTACTTGTGTGATTAGAGTAAGGGTAAGGAAGATTTCCATAAGTTTTGGAGAGAAAACAACAAGGACTAGTAGGATCAAAGGAATAGTGGATTTCGACCTCCTTTCCTCAGAAACATTCCTAACACATATCAATAAAGCTAGCCATCTAAAAGTAGATCCAAGATGGTATAATATTTAGGGAAAATGAAAAGGTAGTTGATCAAATATTGAGGATGTGAAGGATACCATTTTTATAGAGATGGCCCTCATAAGGATGACAAAATGAGGAATGTGCACAATATCCAAGAAGCATCTAGCGTAGAATATGCGACCATGAAGATTCCAAAAATATATGTAGCCTTGAACAATTGATACGTAGATCATCAATCAAACATGATCAAGGTTGAAGGTAAGATTTCCAAGAAACCCATTGCAATTTTGATTTATTCAGGGGAAAGACATAGTTATATTTCTCCTACTTCAGTTCAAATATTTTAGCTAAAGAGAAGTGAGAATAGTAAATTACATTTGGTTTAGTTGGATTCAGGGACTAAAAGGAAAATCAATGAGATAGTAAGGGGTTTCCCCTTAGATATGAAAGGGTCAATATTGTTGTAGAAATGAACATGTTTCCCCTTAGTTCTTATGATGTCCTAATTGGAATAGATCGGTTAGATGCCCATCATTTTATTCTAGATTTCCATAACAATATTGTTACTTTCCTTGATGAATAAGGAAAACAAATGACAATGAAAGGCATTTCAACACCTATTTACATAAGGGATATTTTATCCTTGTAGACAAAGATATGTTTTAGAAAATGGTGTCAATTATATGCATCTCCTATGAAAGTGCTAACAAAGGACAAATGCCCAAATTTGGAGGACTTTCCAATACTACAAGAGTTTGCAAATGTGTTTGAAGAGGTACCTGGGTTGCCACCTAAAATAGACATTGATTTCTCTATTGATTTGGTGCATGAGTTTCTCTAGTCTCTAAGACTCCCTATAGAATGATTATGCTAGAATTTAAGGAGATACAAATGTAGTTGGAATAATTTATAAACAAATATTACATACACCCGAGTGTATCTCCTTGGGGAGCACTAGTACTTTTTGTGAAGGAGAAGGATGGAAGTTTGAATTTGTGCATTGATTTCAAACAACTGAACAAGGTCAATGTGAGGAATAAACATCCTCTACCTAGAATTAAATACTTGTTTGCTCAGGAAAGAGAAGAAAAATATATTTTTAGGGATAGATTTGAGATATATTTACCATTAAGCAAGGATAAAAGAGAAAGACGATAGTAAGACTATATTTAGAACTAGATATGGACACTATGAGTTTGTAGTGGTGCCATTTGGTTTGGAAAATACACCAACTATGTTCATGTGCTTGATGAATGGAACATTTAGAAATTACTTTGGCAAGTTTGTCATTTTGTTCCTTGATGAAATTCTTATTTACTCAAAATTAGACAAGGATCATGAAGAGAACTTGAGGTTAGTACTGCAAGTGCTAAGGGAGAATCAACTTTATGCTAAGTTAAGTCAGTTATCCTTTATCAAAGGAAAATTAATTATTTGGGACACCATTTCTGTGAAATGAATATTAGTATATATTGAGAATATTGAAGGTATTATGGGATTGGCCTACACCTAAGAATATATTATAGGTAAGGTCATTCATGGGATTCGATGGATGGTATTGAAGGTTCATCAAAGGATTGTCCAAATTTGCTAATGAAATTACATATTTACAAAAGAAAAGAGTCAAATTTGAATGGAAATTACAATGTGAAAATTTTGTAGTAGTTAAAGAAATTTCTCATTAGTGCACCCATTCTAAATATCGTTGATCCAAATGAAGATTTTATGGTATGTACATATGCTTGGAAGGAGGTAATTGGTAAAATTCTTACTCATAATGGGCATTTGTTTTGTTATGAATATAGAAAGCTTAAGTAGCATGAAAAGAATTATGTTGCACATGATTTAGAGATTTATACCATTTTGCATGCATTGAATATCTAGAGACACTATCTGATGGGGATAAAATTTGAGTTAAGGATAGACCATAGTGGTCTGAAGTATTTATTTGAAAAAGAGACTTTGAATTCTAGCCAAAAAATATGGTTGGAATTTATTTGTGAATTTAACTTTGATATCAAACATATTAAAGGTAAATAAAATAAGGTTTTTGATGCACTTAGTCGAAGGATACATGCACTACATGCTACAATCATTATCATGTGTAAATCAAATTTGAGGAACATAATTCTTGAGGCCATTACCTCAAATGAGCACTATCTTTGGGTCAAAGAAGGATTACAATAGGAAAATGTAGAGTAGAAATATGAATATTATAAGTTGTAAGATGATGAAATTCTTATGCATGACAATAGAGTTTATGTTCCTAATTATGAAGAAGTAAGGAAACTTACAATGAATCAGATTCATAATGTTCCATGTACTGGACATCTTAGATATCATAAGACAATTTAGTAGTAAGAAGTAAATATTTTTATCTAGGAATGAAGAAATTCATTGTTGAGTGTGTGTGTGTGTGTGTGTGTGTGTGTGTGTGTGTGTGTGTGTGTGTGTGTGTGTGTGTATTGAATGTCAAAGAGTAAAGTTTGAGCAAAAACATCCATCAATATTGTTAAAACCATTTCCAATACTAGAGTGGAAATAGGAAGTGGTGATCATTGATTTAATAACCAAATTTCCCAAGAAAACAAATCAAAATAATTCAATCATAGTAGTGGTAGAAAAGTTGACAAAACATTCTCGCTTTATTCCAATTAAGTTCACTCATAAGGAAACTAATATGGTAGAAATTTGCATGAAATACATCATCAAGTTGCATGGGATACCTAAGGTAATTATTTCAAATAGGGATCCAAAGTTTACTTCCAACATTTTCCAAGGATTGTTTAAAGGATTTGGAACAAGTCTTAACTTAATTACAACATATCATAGATATACAAAGAGAGTTAATCAAGTGATTAAGGATAGATTAGTAATTTATGTGATGGAAAAGACATCCAAGTGGGAGGATTGCATGTATTTAGTGAAATTTTCATATAATAATGGATATCACGATTCTCTAGAGATGAGTTCATTTGAAGCTTTGTATGGTATAAAGTGCAATACTCTAGTTATTTGGGACATAGATAGAGTAGTAATTGGGCTAGAGTTTCTCAAATAAATGGAAGAGAAGATGGTCAATATCAAGAAAAATTTGAAAGTAACACAAGGCATGGAAAAGAGTTATGCAGACAATTGAAAAATACCAAGATATTTTAGATTTGGGGAGCATATATACTTGAAAGTTAGAACAAATAAGATCTCCTTGAAGTTGGGAAGTTGGCCTAAATTGGAAACTAGATATTGTGGACCTTTTGAGATATTAGCTAGGATAGGAGCTATTGCATATGAACTTTCATTAATTTCTAGCATAAAATATTATAATGGTTTTCATGCATCATTGTTAAAAAATTGTATACCTAATCCTCACCATGTTGTTGATTGGGATTTTATTTAGGTGGAACCAAAAGGAGATATGTTGGTACAACTAGTATACATATTGGACAAGAAAGTTACATTATAAGGAAAAGATAAATAATGCAGGTAAATTTATAGTGGACACATTACATCCCTAAGGAAGTAATAAAAGAGCTAGAGTATGCCATGTGGGAGGCATACCCACATCTATTTTGAAATTTTGATGCAAGGTTTTGTTATAGTATATGGTGTTGATATGTATCGAGGATGGTGTAAACTTAATGGGGAGGGGAATGTAATACCTACATTTTTTACCTCAAAATATGATTGTAAATGTAACGAATATATGGTTGTAATCCATTACCATATCTGAACTATAAGTGTACATTTGGTTATAATATAAAATCCCTAACATGAAATCCTAACTATTGTAAACAAAGAAGAACTAAAAAGAGATGGGGGATTATGATTCCACAAGTGGGGAAATTGAAAGGGGGCTAAGGGGAGAGGACCTTGGTGAATTATTTAACCTAATTCCTTAGACCCCTAACTATAAATCTTTGCTAGTGGTATATCCTAAATTCCTTTAAAACTTTTATTATTAATCCTTAATTATTAACATTGATTTAAGTTATCCTAAGCTTAGGATTGAAGGTGAAATGAGGGAATTTCATGAAGGCCATTTAGTGAATGATTGGCATTCAAATATAGTTTTGGGAATTGGGGAATGTAGAAATTCTTCTTCTTATTATTTTTATGGTATGAATTAGTGTATGAGTTAGATGGATGGGAAAAGATTAACCTCTCGTAATTTGTTGTGTAGTTTCATGCATGCTTATGCTATTGTCTAGTGTACTTTTGATAATGATTATTTTGTTGTTGTGAGAGGGAAACATGTTGTATAACTGAGAATCCCTAGAGTCCTAGTAGAGATATTCCATATCCAACCTGTGATGGACCACTGGAAGGGAATTGGGATAGCTTGACAAAATATTTAGCATAGAAGGGGATCCCATTCCTGATGTTGTATAGGTTGAGGGAGAAGAGTGCTAGTTGAGTGGGACAAATATAGAGGGGTTTCTCACCTATGATATTTTTCTATGTTTTGGGGTGATTGAGAAGATTTAGAGTTGGACATGTTATCACAAAATATAACACTTGTGTAAAGCCTTCACAAGATGCTAAACTTGCGTAAAAATTGGAAGTAATTACCACTATCACCTAGGCAATCATTTCCCTCCTTTTAGTGATGGATAAGGATCCAACATAAGGGAGTCTTCCCTTGTGACCTCAATGGATACTATAGAAAACTAAATTCAAGTTCTGGCTTGGTCACTTAATGAGATAGGATAGGTCTAGGAGGGAAGGGAAAGTTAGGATGAGTTTAGACAAGGTAATTGAAAATGAATGTGTGTGAGAAGTGCTCCAATGTATTGAATGAAAAATACCAAGTATACGGAAAGAAGAATGATCCCTAGAATACTAGCTATCAAAGAAAAAGGGGTTGTTTTGCAAGGAGTAGTATACTTTAGCATATAAAATTTTTATAATAGCAATGATATATCAAATAAATGGATGGAAATATGTCTAAAATCAATAGAAAAAATTACAAAACATACACTAATATTTGCATGAATTTTAAAGCATGAAACTATGTTATTTATCAACAATATGTTCAATCCCTAATGGTTGTAGCAAACTTTTATAACAACAACAAGAAAATGGCTTAAAATGCAAATCATTGGATTGGTATGAGCATGAAAAATAAATGTAGTATACAACTAACAAGTTGCTTTTGGGAGAGAGAGAGAGAGAGAGAGAGAGAGAGAGAGAGAGAGAGAGAGAGTTTATTAATGTTTTGAATCACTTGTAAGGAAAATACTAGTGTGATTTTCCTTCTTTGGGAAAATGGAGTCAAACAACACCTTAAATTGGAAGTTAGATAGCCAAGAAGACAAAGATATTTGAAACCCTAGGACTATAACCTCATAGGATAAGATAAAACCTCAAAGAAACTAACCCTAGGGTTTATACCCTCAAAAACCATAGCATTTTTTTCTTCTTCTATAGTTCATATCTTGAAAATATAAGTGAACTAGGTCAAAACCTAAAGCTTATACCCTCATAAACACTAGGTCTTTAATTAGAAAATACAAACCCTAGGGGAGTAAACAATCTTAACCCCTAGATTAGGTATTAAATGCTTCAACAAATTAAGAAGAATGAAAATGGTGAGGGGGATAGTCAATCTTGATCCCTCCTAGGGTTTCTAGCAAAATGAACCTAGAATATAAGGTAACATGCAACAATTAACCATATAAAAGAGCATCCACCTCAATATACCATGAAAAAGCATTTAAACTCGAATAAGAATACTTGCTAGACCAAGTGTCTATGCATGAGGAAACCATGGCTCAAATATCATCCACCAAAACAAGAGAAAGAATCCACAAGACCATCCTTCATGAGGTGCACATAAGTAATCCAATTTGAAAAGGAAGAGAAGAGAGAAAATAGAAGTGTTTCTCACAAGTGGTGAGTTATGGTTTAGCTATGATGTAGCACTAGCCTATTTCTACGAGTCAAATATAGAGTTATAACCCCTCAAATCTCCCCAAAATATAAGTAACCCATGACAAAAGAGAGATAGGTCAAGTTCGACCCCTCAAATAGCCTCTAATGCAAAGATACAATGAAAATATAGCAAGCCATGTCATCAAAAAGTGACACTTGTGGTGTATAACTCTCCAAAAGCTATGATGCCATCCTTCAAAGGTGAAAAGGTTCCTCCAAAGGCTACATATCTCCATGAAAAGGTGCAAGCAACATCAAAGGTCATGTCCCATTACCCAAAGGTCATGTCTCATCACCATCAAGTGCCAAACCATCAACAAGAAGCATATCTCCATGCTAGATTGGATCAAACCTCATCAAAACATGACATCATCTACCACATTGTAACGGCCCCTTTCGTTACGTCTCTAAACAGCGAAGTACAATAGGAATTTTTTTCTTTTAATTTATTTCTAAAAGAAAGAAGGGATTAACAACATCACATAGTTCATATCAGTGCAAAAACACATGAGATCATAACTTAAAGTGACGCATGATT
>ML788440.1:482921-564382 GCA_009831015.1 Picea engelmannii
CCGATATATGTCTCCACAAGCTTGATCTATCCATCTCTAAATAGGGTTGTGATAAGATGAAGGCTCACAATGTTGACTTAAAGAATTCATAGAATGCCTACCTTGTATTTCATCACTTCTCGAAGTTCGAGATGGAATAATAATAAATATGAATAATGCCTCATGATTACAAAATGATAAAATGGACGAATAATGGGACATAAATTTAGATCTTAAGAAAAAAAATGTGTTCACAACTTAGGGCTTGTTGTCATTTTGTATGCAGTTGGAAATGTTTGCAACAAACCATAGGTTGAAAACAATTTTTCCCCGTAGACAACTTAGTATCAAAAATATAATTTAAAGTCGTATATTTATTGATATAACAATATCGGGAAAAAGAAGGCTAGATATATTCACTATTTTATTCATGATGTCCTAGGGGAATCATGTTCTCATCAGAATGTTCACTGAACTCTTAGAATAAAGGTGGTTGAAAATATTCATATAATAACTCCAAGTGCTCAAAATAATATGTATTACACCTTCTAGGAAATAGCTGGAAGTCATCATGAGAACATTGCAATGGATCACTCCTAGATGGTCGAAATAAATCTGTGAAAACAACATCTCCATACTACTATAAATCTAAATCAATAATGCACATATATGAATGTTCTAAAGGCAACAATTATGTATTCTTGAGTATAAAATTCTCATCATCATAAATCAAATTTCCTTCAAAACTAATGTTAAGACCTAGGAAAATCCCCATGTTATGTATAAAGCCCCTTATTAATTCCTAGATATTGAATTATTACATTTATAGTGTTATATTTGCATGTTAGCTAGAACCCTTTATTGAACCCTTTCATTATATTTGTACCCTTTGTCCCCTACATATATACCAAGGAGACCTAGTCTTAGGATCATCTTATCACATCTCATATTGTATTATGAATTAGATATATTATACAAGGAGGTTTCCCCCTTGAAGTGGATTGTATTCATTGAATTATTATCCCTTTTTAAGGCGTTGGATCATAACATTTGGTATTAGAGCATTGAACCTAGGGTTTTTCTTCTTCAAGCGAGTCATCATGGAATTTTCGTAATAACTTTTTATGGGGTTGCTTCAAATAGGGAAAATTGGATATTAATTAGAAGACATATCAAGGTACCTATGGGTTCTAGTTCATTATACTTTCGGATATATAACTTGTGGAAGATAAGGTTTTTGAATCATCCTGAATTCAATTTTAAATGAGTCATGTTGGGATTTTTGCTATAATTGTTTTTTTTGGGAGGTTTCAGACAATGAAACTTTGTGGATACTAAGGAGACATCTCCTAGTACAGGTGGTTCAAATTTCATATTATGGTTCACTATACTTTTAGATATATAGTCCATGTAAGACAAGGCTTGTGATTGATCATGAACTCAATTTTAAAAGAGTCAGCTTGGAATTTTCGCTGTAACTTTTTTTATGTGAAGTTTCTGACTCTAAAATTTTCACAATCTTGAGGATATATAGTGAATTACAAGTGAATTTTTTTTCATATTTTGAATCATTATTATTTTTGAGATATATCTTGTGGAAGTTGGGGTTGTTTACTAATCCTAAAATTAATCTTAAATAAGACATTTTGGTATTTTTCTATAACTTTTTTATCAATGAAGGTCCAGACTGTGAAATTTTCAGGAGTTTAAGAAGTCATATTAAAGTACTATAGGATAAAATTTCAAACTCAGAAGTTTCAAGGTTCAGATATATATCAAGACAAAGGTCAATAATCAATCATACTCCTAATTAAGGGTTTAAAAGGTAGGTAACTTACAATTCACATAACCTTTTATTGGAATATCTTTTTTCGGTTATTCAAAACTTTTGATAAATAGGAAAAAGAGGAGAATTATTCTTTTCTCACATAGAAAAAGTTTCTATAAAAAATAATATTGGTACTCCTCATAAAAACACAAGCACGACTTCCGAAGAAAATGAAGACTTTGAAAACATGCTTACCCAATTAAAGAACCAAGTTGACGAAATGAATGGTAGTATGTTAAAACTAGTGGATTTCTCACGTTCTCGAGAATCCCTAAAAGGGGAAATAGAAGATGACATGAAAAATAAGATGGATAAAAATAGGAAATAGATGGAAAAGAATATGGAAAATGAGATGAATGAAAATAGTATGCATATGGAAAATAAGATGGATGAAACTAGGTGTCAAATGGAAAAGAAGATGAATGAAATGAAAAAATCCATGAATGAAAATAAGGGAGAAATGAAAAATTCCATGAATACCCTAAAAACCATTCTCTTACAGATGATCCCTAACAGAGATATGGAGATCCAAGGAAATTGTGAAAATAAAGAGAACAATGGTTTTGAGATTCAATCACATATGGGGAGTATTTTATCACTTTTGGAGAGCACAAATATTGAATCTCAAAGTTGGGACCATTCATTACTCCAATATCCACATCATCAAGGGTTCATTTCATCCAATATTCATTACTCCAATAACCACAATGCTCAACACTAGCTGGTCGCAACTATTTCACAATTATATTGAATTTGGTGCCACATATCAAACATTGGGCATAGGTGCATCGGTTGCAAATTTCCATCTCCATGATGAACTATTATGTCATTTAGTCCATTTATATGTTTCTTCAAGTGAGCGTGCAAAGATGATTTGGGAAGCTCATTATAGTAAGGTGGTAGGACACTTTGGTGTGGAAAAAACCATGGCTTTATTGCAAAACTACTTTTATTGGTCGAGGCTTTGACAATATATCAGTAACTATATCATATCATGAGTTGTTTATGCCATTGCCAAACCAACAATTAAAAAGCAGGGGTTGTACACTCCTCTACCTACTGCCGACATGCCCTGGGAGTCCATACCATGGATTACATGTTCAATCTAACTTCTACCAAACATGGTAATGACTATGTATTTGTGTTCATTGATTGGTTTTCTAATATGGCCCTCTTGACATCCTTCAAGAAGAGTATCATCATTGAGGACACTGCTAAGATATTCTTGAAACATGTTTAGGTTCATTTCGAGCTACCAAAGACTATTATTTCAGATCATGACAACATGTTCTTGAGTACATTCTAGTCCATCCTATGGCCAATAATGCACACCAAACTCACAAAATCCATTGCCTTCCACCCTCAAATTGATGGAAAAACAAAGGTGGTCAATGGAATGATTGTGCATCTTTCGACAATGTACAACTCCAAACATCCATGTACATGGGATGAAATCCTTCCTTATGTTTGACATAGCTACAATAGATCCTTCCATTGTTGTATTTGACACATTCATTTTCAGGTGTTCTTGGTGTTCCAACCATTGGACCCCATTGATGTAGCTCTTCCCATTGCATCATCACATGAATATTCTTCCCATGCTCAAACTGAGGTAGATAGAGAAGCACATTCAACAACATGTTTATGATATCATATAGAAATCAAATTCCAGGTTACTACAAGTAGCAACATGACTAGCATCAGGTTCCACACAAGGTTTAGGTTGGTGATAAGGTATATTTTCATTTGTAGAAAGAGCACCTCACAGGTCCCCATAGGAAGATTATACCACTTTGATATTGTAACATCCTGCTCTTGCAAGCACATGTTATTTACTTATTCTTTGAGGACACTAGCGTGCAAGTGATCCAGTTATAGTACATGTTTATTTGTTTCGCTTATGGATTCTTATGATGATGTTGATGGATCATGATTTTAATGTTATTTGTTATATGCATATTGACATATGCTATTGAGGAGTTTTCCATGAGTGTGCAGGAAAATGACAGAGTGTGGATGTCGATGGCATCAATGGACCTCCTGGGACTCCGGATTGAGTCAGGGAGTGGATTGTATCTGTTTGAGTATTTCATTTATGCATATGTAACATATGCTCGATTATAGCATGATTTTGTATATGGATCATTGACAATGTTTCGTTGATGGATGCAGGTTGACGATTGCTTGCTAATTTGACTCACATAAGGAGTAAAGGGGCCATGCACATAGAGCAGATATTGAGGGAGAGGTGTGGTAGCGTCCCTGTCACAGCCTACTAGCACTCCCACCGTGGCTCGAATTTTAGGTTAACGATTACCTAGTTCGAGAGATCCACGATGCCGTGAGGACAGAATGAGACAGTGGCTCACCAAGATTTCTAAGGGGCGTGCAATAAGGCAGGGTCCTTATTCCTTGGAAGCCCTTAGTCTCTCACAAGGTTTCCCGAATGTAGTGTTGACTCCAAGGGTTGGAAAACTGCCAAAACCAATCAAAAAGGCGAGCGACACCCTTGGATACATGGGAGTGCATCTTGAAGGGAATGTCGCATGAATTAAAAGGAAACTTGAGTCAACAGATCTAGGTGGACTAGAAAACAATAAATTAATTTAACATTGTCAGGTTTAAATTAATTAATTAATGAGTAAATTATTAATTATAAATCCCTATAAGAGTATAAGCCTTTGCAAATAAAATTTAATTAAGCCTAAGTACAAGTTTTGTAAAGAGGCTAAATTAAAATTAATAACTAAAGCAAAAGAGGAATGAGGTAAATAGTTTCAAGAATTAAGTAAATTGAAATAATCCTAATGATTTGATTTAAGTCACATAGGTGTAAGAAATTATTAAAAGGGTGTGTTTAAAATAAGAAAGAAACATAGAGGAGAGAATGTGTACGCATAGAAAGGAATCTAGAGTCTAGTTAATACTAGTCTAACTAAAGAGAAATCATAGTTTAACTCAACTCAGATTTAGTAAAGTGTCGGTCATTAATTGGAAATAAAGGAAATAAAAAGACAACTAAGAGTGATTCAAAGAGTGCTTTTAGGAAGGGGGAGAAAAATTGAATTTTATTAAAATAAAATGTTCATTTACTTGTACAAATTGGAGAAAGGGTGACAAGTATAGGGGGGTGATTGTGATCCTAGTGGTTTCGTTGAGTATCGAGGGGGGTGATTGTGACCCTGATGTTACCTCCTTGTTTGTTTTCCTTAATGCTCTTTCCAAAAATCTCCTTAATTGATTAAAATAAATCTCTGGATGCAGGCGGTTGAAAGTAATATCTATCCTTTAGTTTCCCTGCTTAAGTAACCCCTTTGCGTTTGTTGTGTGATGATTGGATACATGGAAAAAGGGAGACTTCCAAAATTTAGACGCGTAGTGCATATATAGCCCACGGGCTCCCCCTCCTTGGTGCTTGATGCTCGGGAGCTTTGTGTATTGGAGCTGTCGATTGTTGCCTTATGACACTTCGACGAAAAAATCCCAAAATTTTTCTTGCGAACCAAATTCAAGCCATCCTTTAAATAGAACGACAACACAAAAGATTAAATCAAGGTCCACTTGAACTTCTCCCAAAAGTTTGATAGATTAAACTCTATTAAAATCTTATGTGACATGTTTATTGATGAGATGAGTAATAGTTAGTTGAGAGCTAAACTCCATTATTTTATTCCTACTTAATGCATGACAACTGTAAGGGACTTAGTCAAAAAGTAAAACTTAGACTTATCTCCCAAAAGCAATTGATTAATTTTAGAAATGTTTATCTTTAATCATGCATAATTCGATTGAGAATTATCCTTAGCTGAACTTGACTCCCTTAGCTCAGCTAAGAGATAACTCTTTTATTAATTCTTGCATAAGTGTATAACAACTTTGCATAATTGGGTTGAGAATCATCCTTAGCTTAACGTGACTCCCTTAGGTTAGCTCAGAGCTAACTCTTTTATTGTATAACAGTTGTAAATGGATTAATTTGAGGAAAAACTAAAATTTATCTCCCCAAAAGGTTATTTAACAATTTTCTATTTTTATCTTAGACATACATGAATGTATTGTGTGTAGTCCTAAACTTAAACTTGATATCTTTAAGTTAGTGGAGATGTATTTTATTTTTGGATTCTTGGCCAAAAAAAACATAACTTATGTAAACTATGATGTAAGAAGTTGTAATTTAACACTTTTAAGTTACTTGAAGAAGTGGTATGAATATTATATCATACAATAGATAGGGATTCCAAAAAATAAGTTTATCAACCTTACAACCATAACTTACTAGTACATTGGTTATTGACAAAATAGAAGGAAAGGATTTAGACAAATTTTATGCCCCAAAACCAAAAAATTGTTTAGAATGAACCATCTCGTGTAGAGGAGTTTAATTTGTTGTTGTGATGAGTGTTGAGATTTCAACCAATTTCTTTTGAAATTGAAATTTAATCACTAAAAGGGGTAAGTAATGAAAGATAACTCAAATGGTATGTCTTTCTTGAGAAGAATGATCTACCTACGAGTTCTTAACAAAAGAAAGTTATTGTTCAATAGTTATGGCTAACGATAATTCTAAATGTGAACTCTCAAGACTCTCTATTCAAATGGTATTCGCCTTTAATTATTTCCTTAGCAATTTACCATTGATGGTTAGAATAGGCCTTATTTATTACCTGGATATTCACTTGTGCTCTGGCGATGTTACATCTCTTTACAGCTTGTTCCCTTACTCTTTCGCACATAAATTGTTGAAGGAAGTGTCGAGTAAATTAGATTATTACTTCACATCCTTGGAAATGATATCCTCTCATGATTCTTTTGTTTGTTTTGCGTCATTAAATAACGTGGATGTATGATCATTTTAGGAACTAGATTCTCTTGTGCCATTAAAATGATGTTGATGTATGTATTGTAGTTAGATATCTCTTACGCCTTTAAAATAATGTTGATGTATGTTTGATGAGTAATTATATTATTCTTGCACCATGATTACTTGATAATTGAGATTGATTGTTGAGCTAATTGGATTTCAGCTTGATTGTATTAGTGGGATTTAGATACCTTCTTGTTCCTCAGAACAGTCGCCATCCCTGATACCTTAAGTGGTCAAAATCAATCGGATGAATCCTAGGCTTGAGTGTTTCTTATGTGTCTTGGAGGTCCTAACCATGCAGGATAGTTGGGCGGGTAGTTTCTTTATCTTATCCTTATGTGATGAGTTGATCTTGCGTTGTTATTTTATGATACTTGTCGATTATGTGTTGTTATCTAATGCGATGATGTGTTGATTATGCATTGTTATTTATAAGGTGAAGTGTAGATCGTGCAATAATGCGTTGATAATGTTATGTTATTAATTTGTATGATGTGTCGCTATTAATTGTGCGTATGTAGTGATTGTGTCATTACTAATTTTTATGGCATGTCGCTTGCAATGCTATCAATTATGTTATGACGATTCTTTTTCCTAATGCAAAAAATATATATACCTATGGTACATCGTTTCTTGTTGTAATGGAGGGGTTGTTACAGATATGGACCTTACACCATCACAAAGGTTGTGGGTGAGAATTATTTTGAATTGAGTACTCCCCCTTTCCTTGGATTGCACCCAATATTTAGGGTGGATTTTCTTTGACCATATTTTCCACCCCTATTAGACACTTTACAGGTGGTTGATCATTTGGTCCCTATAGAACTCAATCCTAACTGCATTGATTAGGATATAGTATATTGGAACATGGACATCAAGATAAAGGGCACCCACCAATAAAACATACAACTCTATCGAGTTGTCAAAGTGGGATAGCTTCTTCACTAAGGAAAGTGGCTCACTGGGAATCAAGTTTAGCAAATGTTTCCCCATCTGATGAGGTACCATGAATAAATGGGGACCATTACATATGAAGGAGGGATGATTGATCCAAGTGAACATCGACATCTATCCACCTCTTCCATTGACTCAACATGCTTCTCTGTCTTGGTAGTTTTTTTATCTACAATGTTTTAGGTCCTAAACTTTCAAGGTTGTTTTGAGGCCTTAAATGATGCTTTTTGACCATTCAAGGGCCAAGGGTGGCAATGGCTTGATCTATCCTTCCAACAACCGTATTTATCTGTTAGATCTTTCCAATGAGCTATTGAGCATCCCAAACGAATATTGTATGCAAAAGTTGCACCCTAGGAAGTTGGCATATCAACTAACCACCTTGTGGCCTACAAACCTTTAGGTGCTTCACCTCCTAGGGTTGGGGTTTTGGACCATTAGGGTTCTTGATTTACGTCAAAAGTCCATTATTTCAACGTCTTGTGATATCTTTTTTCAAATGAGTGTAGCCAACATCTCTCTCTCTCTCTCTCTTCAAAGATAAGCTACCACCATTATAGCCATTTTTTGTTCTACAATATTCTACAATTTTATTCATTAATAGAAGTAGGATTTCACTGTATTACTATGCTCTCTATTATATTTTTGTGTGTGTTTCATTTCATTCCCTATAAAATTGGGATCAATGGCATTGTTGAAATAAAAAACTAGACTTTGATAGAAGTGGCATTTTTTTTCTTACAAGCCAAAAGATCCATCAACTAAGTTTTAGGAAAAAATTATATATTGCTCAAACTATTTGTTAAAATTGCTTTAGACTAAATTTATATGGGATGTGAATCTAGTCAAAAAATGGAGTGGAAGAAAACCCTTATCCAAACATATTATAACCTTTGGATGCATAGTGTGGGCTCACATTATGGATGATAGAAGGAATAAACTGGATGTGAAGAGTCATTCTTGTATCATGATGGGATATGCCAATAGGTTGTTTGACCCTATCAAAAAAGAGATTAGTTACAAAAGTGATGTTATATTTGATGACAAGACCTCGTGTATTACTTTGTTTAATTCATCTTTTGGATTGTTTAGTGATCCTTTGGAAACTCTAGGGAATCCTAGATCAATTGACTACTTTACAAGGTCATTAACTAGTCAATCAACTTATTTTCCTAAATTTACCTACAATTAGCCTTTTACAATAGAATCAAACACAAGTTTTGGAAATCTCTTTTAGTCCAAAAAAGGTGATCTTGTTACAATAATTCCTTCAACAAACTGGATTTGTCTTCCTAGATTAGTGACTAAGACAATTGAAGCTACTGGAGCTAATACAGGAGATATCGATGACTCAAGAAAAAATTAAAGTTAGAAATAACCTGTTATTGTTTCTCTAATGGAGTGTGTGCTAGAGGTATGTGATCTAGATAAATATGCATATCCACATGGTTGAACTGAATGGGATAATTATATGCATGATGTGATCCAAGTGGATATCGGTGGCCACCCACCTTTTCCAACTGGCTCAAAACAAATTTCTGGCAATTTTGGTAATTTACTATTTTTAGTAGTTTTTAATTTCTGGGGCCATTTTGAGGCCCTAAACGACGTTTTTGGGAAAATTGAGAGCAATATGGAAGTTCCTTATATATTGCCTCCAAAATAAATCTCCTCGACGATACCTTTCCAAAGGGCCATCATGCGCCTAAAACGAAGATCGTATGCAAAAGTTACGACCCCGAGAAGTTGATGTACTAACGTACCCAAATGGGGCCACATGAATTTTGGCACTTCATCTCCTAGGGTTAGGTTTTTGGATGTCTAAGGTTTTTGGAATTCCTGTTTATTGTAAAAAAGGCCTTTAGAGCCTCATTGTAATCATCTTCTTCGCTAATGCGAGTAGCCGTCACATTTCTTCTTAGAGATAAGTTGCCACCATTCTAGTGAGTCTTTCACTCTGTATTTTTACAGTCTCTGTACATTTCTTTCATTAATAGAAATCGTTTATTATTGTATATATGTGTTTATGGTTGCATCTCTGATACATTTCTGTTATATTATTGGATATCCACGATATCTCTATGCATTTATTTATTATATCTTTGCTCTCATTTCGTGCCGAAAATAATCTGGATTATGATGGAAATCATTTCTTCATGAAGAATGGCACATGGGATATAGGTCTTTGACCAAAAGGAAAGACTGTAGTGAATCCTCGATGGGTTTACAAAACCAAATTCACATCCAAAGGAACTATGTAAAGACATAAATATCATTTGGTAGATAATGGATCTTATTAGAAAGAGCAAATCGACTACACTGAAACATTTTCCCTAGTTGCAAACATGAACTTTGTACGACTAATTGCTTCATTTTCTACTCACTTTGAATGGGAAGTACATTATATGGATGTCAAAAGTGATTTTCTACATGGTGATGTCATAAAATATTTATATGGAGTGATCCCTAGTTTTGAAAATGATGGTAGCCTTGTGCACTGACTAAAGAAATGCTTGTATGGTTTGAAATAGGCCCCTAGGGAATGGTATGAGAAGATTGATCAGTTTTTATTTAATGTTAATTTCAAATTCTATGAATTTGATCAAAATATATATGTGTTGCATTTAAATGGGTAAACATGAATTGTTTCATTTGTGATGACTGACCTTAGTCCATTACATTTTTTCTTAGGAATACATGTCATACAAATGGATGATGGTATCTTTATTTCTCAACCTAAATATGTGCTCAAAATTTTACAAATTTTCAAATGGAAGAATGTAAACCATGTGCTACACCAATAAGTGTGATTCCTCGAAAGTTGATACTACACTCTATCAATATCTTGTTGGTATCCTTATGTATTTGAATCACAATGAACTTGATATTTAATTTGTTTTTATTATGGTTTCTCAATTTATGTGGGATCCACAAGAAAGTCATCTTAAGAATGCAAAGAGACTTGTTTGTTATATCAAGGGAAATTACTAGCTTGGTATAAAGTATTGCAATGTTAAAGTGAACTAGTTAGTCAATTACACTGACTCGAATTATAATGGGGATTGTGATGATAGGATGTCTACATCTATCTATGTATTTAATCTTGGTTCTAAAACCATAGTTTGGTCTTCTAAAAATAAAAAGGTGTTCCCCTTTCAAGCATAGAAGCATAATATCATGATGTGGTGCATGTTGGCACAAAGGTGGTATAGATTCAACATCTCATGGGGACGTTTCTTTTCCAATAGAGACACTGACTATGGTATATTGTGATCATTAAAGTGTGGTATAGACTACAAAGGATCCTATTGGACATGAAAATATGAAGAATGTGCATATTCATGTTCATTACATAAGGAAATTAGTACAAGATAATGGTGTGAATCTTATTTATTGTAGGATAGATTATTTGGATTTTTGTATCTTTATTATTTGGTTTATTATATCTTTATGAATCCTCTATTAGCATATAAGTTTGTTAAACATCTGGCTATTCTTGGGCTTAAGGAAGCTGCAATTACAGGGGGGCAAGTGTACATAAGTAATTTCATCACTCGAATCTCTATCACATTGTGTTGATTTGGGTGTGTTGAAATAATAGGTTATGCATGTGCATTGCACCTATGGATATTTTTAAGAGAGTATGTCAAAAAAAATTAGTTGAATATGAGAGTCAATTGATTAGTCAATCAAGTGGTTGACTTAGGGATTGACTAGAAGTTAACTAAGCATTTCACTAGTTAGGTAATAAGAACAAAGAAATAAACTAGTGCGTAGAACAAGGAAGAAATCAAGGAGTTTGGTATGCACCCTCACCAATCTATGTGGGCCTCATCTTCCTCACCTCAAGAAGTTGGTTACATATTGGTGCTATAGAAATATGGTTTCATGGGTAGATAAAAAGTGTGAAAGGATTGTACTGTGAAGACAAGACATGTGATATGTGTTGTGTATGGAAACATTTTGGTTTCTTACACTATTATGTATGTTGGTATATGATTAATTGTTAATAAGTGTTGCAACAATGTCTCTAGGCACCACCTCTATATTGGAAGATTAGATCTTTGATCTATATAACCCCCTATTTCCCAACATTTCCCCTAATGAAATTAGGAATCAATTTTCCTTCTTATCCCACAAGGCTATGGGGTCTTTTCCCACTAGTTTCTTCTCATAGTGTTAAGGCTCTTATTTTCTCACATTGTTGTGCCACCTAGTAGAGACAATGGAACTACCTTTCTTTATCTCGATATTTGGTTCTACCTAGCACTAGTATTGGAACTAAGTTCTTCTCTTGTCTTTAACTTCTTTAATTCTCCACAATTCTACCTAGAAATATTCTAGAATTGTGTTACTTCTTTTCTAAATATTTGGGACCGTTTCCATCCCTTCTCCTTCTTCTTATCCTTCTATATTATTCTATTTAAAAATGTCTTCAATGAAATCCTCATTTTGTTCTCCACTCTCTATAAGAAACTTATTCTTCCCTTCTTCTTCTCCTCTACTCTTCTTCCCTCAAGGCACAAGCCATTTATACATGCACATGTGTAGTTTTATTCCTCTTTCACTTCTTCCTATGACTTCACACGTTGAACCATACTTGGTTTTGTAATTTTCCTATGGAGGTTTCTCATGACCCATTGAAACATTCTCTACTACAAATAAATATTCCATGGAATGGGATGGCTCGATATCCAACTATACACAATCCCTTGTGTCTTTTATCTTTACACTTGCACTTGGTAGTGAGATTCCCTCCTCTTCTTAGGCCACTTATACAATAAGAACCATTTCATATTAGTGTTTCCTAGACATAGTAATGTCCCTCGTGCATTGGCATATTTCTTGATATTCACCCTCTTCCACTTCAACATCTATTAGTGGCATTATACTTCCTTGATGGTCCAAGGCATAAGAACCTCTTTATGTGTTGGTTTCCTATAATTTCTTGCATACATGTAATTGGATATTTTTCTTACTTCACATCTTCCTCTTTTAATGTAATCAAGCTCATGCAAAACCAGATATGTTTAAATGATAGTTCCAATATATTTTTTTTTGTCCACTTCCTTGGGCATGCACATATGGAGTGCCAAAAATACCTGTAAATCAAGTAAAATACCTTATTCTTGCATAAATACAATGACAATTTTCTCCAAATCATCCTCATTTTATCTTGGCACACCTCTAATGACATGATCATCATCATTTTTATCCACCTCTGCATTAACACAAGGGTCTTTTTATGCTTCTATTGATTTTAAATTAGCTTGTTTTCTTCATCATTCTTTTGTTCTTTTCTCAAGTTGTTTAGTGTCCTTGTCACTTCTCATGGTGCCCTTCCTTCTCTTCTCTTATAACCTCAATTTTATTGTTTATCCTTTCACATTCACAAAAAAATAAATGGTTAGATAAACCATGTGCTTGCTTTGGACCCTCTTCTTTCTCTTCTATAGTTTTGATTTCCACATCTAAAACTTCAAGGATTATTTCACTTACTCTACTTTACAATGACTATAGAAGTATCATTATCTTCATGTCCATATTTCATATATACGTTCTACTAATTATCGTGCTCCTCTTATATGATGGAGTCTCCATCTTCACAATGAAAATTGATAAGGGTAGAATTTTCATGTCTATATTTTTCATCCATAACCTTCAAGTTTATTTCTTATTCAATTCCATTAACTTCCTATATTTCCTTCTCTACTATCGCAGGCTTCACATCCTTAGATGTTACAACATTCTCCATTATTATAGGGTCTTCAACCAATATTTCTATGCATTTTTCAATAATTTATCCTTTGAATGTGCCTTTGAAGTCTACAACTTCTCGATGGATACATTCTCTTTCATCCCTTGACATGGATACTACCTCAACCCTTGTTTCAGCTTCTAAAACTTATCCATGTGCTGCAATATCATCCATCCTTTAATCACTTTGATTGTTTTCCTCTCCTTCAAAGTTTTATTCGAGTGTTATAGCAATATCATTATTGTCCTCTTCTTTACATGTAATAACAATAGGGTTTATGCTTCCTTCCTTTGTTCCTACACATTAAAAAATATAAGATGAATTATTTAAATAAAATTCCCTCATGTAAATTCCATCTAGGGATTCTTGACTCTCAGATGCAAAAATGATGATTTTAGCATCACCATCCTCCTCATAATCTAATAGGCATTCAAATATATGTTTCTTTTCATTTTCACTCATCTCAACTACTTGTAGATATTACTTCATCTCTTCTATATATAATTTTTTGTCAACCTACTCCAAGTTAACCATTATCACAAGTGTTATATCAATTTTTGTCACAAACTCATCACCCTTAATAGGTATTATCTTCCCCTTCAAATTCTTTGGATCCTTTCCCTTACTAATAGTTTTATCTTTACTCAACTTCTTTGGAACTTTACATAAATGGAATCCTTGGAATACCTCTAGGGTTTATATATTATCCATTAACCTACTTAACTCCTCTAAGGTCTCTTCCTCATAATATGTCTTTCCACTAGTGCTCCTAGTCTTTGCACTTCTTCTAAATGTCATCTCTACACCTACAATGTGCAACCTTATCCCTTGAATTTGAAACTCTACCCAACTTGATGGTTGTATTTTTCCTTCCTTTCTAATATCCTTCTTCACTCAAACTCCTTACAAGAGTTCTCCCCAACTATAACTTCACTAGAAATGTTGTCTTTTCAATATTTTCTTGACAACTCTACCCAACAATGTTTTTTGATAGAGTTTCCTTCAACAACCTACACATTTGAAAATCTTCCCCTTAATATTTAAAACCCCAATGATTTCTCCATTGCATAGAAAAATCAAGGATCCTAGGCCCTTTACCACAATATGTGAATTCCATATCCACCCACCACTTCTTTTAGTCCACCTCATTGTGTGAAAATTCAACTTCTTAACAAAATCTACCCAAATACTAATTGGAGTTGTTTAGTTTCCTTTATCTATAACTATACCCAGTAAACACTAGAGTTGTTCATAGAAACAATGTATACCCAGTTTTCCTTCTCTTTGCTAGAGTTGTAATTTATAGAAGGAATCAATAGAATCATTTCTCCCCTTTCATAATTCTATTGTTCTTACTACACTATTAGATATATCACCACAATTTTACAAAAAACCACCCCAAAAACGAAAATAAAGCACCTTTCTATCAAGCTAAGATTATTCGGAAAGAGTCTGTCTAATTTCATGAACCTCTCTACCAAAAAATTCCACCACATGGAATTCCCCCAAGGGAATATTCAGTCCTTCCTTGGATGAAGCATTGGCCTTCTAATTTAACTTCCTATAGATATGACAAATAGAAAACCTCTCAAATATAGCTACAACCTCTTTAAAGTGCCTCACTACTAGTTGTAGATAAACATTTTGGATTGGGTGCAAACCTTTCATCCAATTAACTACCAACAAGAAATCTCCATGAACCTACAAAATTTGTATAACACGATCAAGAGATAACTTTAGGATAAATCTTAGAGTCGATATTTATTCCATATTGTTAGTTCCCCTTCCACCATTTTCTTTAAAAGAGAATTAATGATCATCTGAGATGAAAAGTAAATCTCCCATCCCACACTTTTTATCCTGCCCCTAGCTCGCTCCATATTAAAAAAAAAAAAAAAAAAAAAAAACCATTTATAGATTTTATCAATCAATCACTCTCGAATTTTTTGAGGAAAATTTGGAGTTGGAGACTTATTGACTTGAATGCCACCACTTGGGAGAAAAACCTAAAAAGTGGGCATCATCTTCTCTGTAAAAAGTCTATTATTACGTGACATCCATATTACCCGCAACACTAGAAAAGGAATATCTCTATAACTCTTCATCTATTGTCTAGTAAACCAGCCCTATAGGAAAATCCCCACATCATCCTTGTTCCATAAGTCGACTTACCCCAACCATATTCTTACATCCTTCTAGACTTGTTTTGCAAAATCACATTCCACAAAAATATGATATGATGATTCCTCGGCCTTGCAACAAAAAAAATCTTGGTCCAACTATGTTCATTTTATGTAAATCCTTCCAATTTAGCACCTTATCCTGTAGCACGATCCACATGAATAATTATTTTTTCATTGAAACCTTCACCTTCCAGATTCTTTTCCATCATCAGACCGTAGGATTTAGTACTACTCCCAATAGCAATTGATATACTACTTTGACATTATAATATCCTCTCTCTGTATTCCCTAGCCAAATCAAAACTCCATCCTCCTCCCTCAACCTTATATGGGCTTGTTCGAGTTCACTTGTGAATGATTCCCATTCCTTCTTCCAACCACCTTCTAGCCCAAGATCCTAAGGTCTTTTCCACGTCTGAGACCATATGTCCATTCAAGCTAGATCACTATAATATTTGAGGACTCTAATTTTCTTCCCATGAAGATAATATATTAAGTTTGGAGAAAGTATTACATGATTTCCACAACCCATTATGGTTTATGATCCAACTCTCATGTTCTCCCCTTTCCCACCTTCCAACCCAACATTTTTCCTATCATCAAGTAAGAATACACCAGTGCCTTCCAATGAGAGGATCCCTTTCACCAAGATTTTTCTACCCTTCTAATCCAAGTTAAAATAGAATATGATACCAAGTACTTCTACCGCATTAGACTATTCCATAAATTTTCTTTAGTTATCAAGTTTCCCATGGATTTTCTTGTGAGTGTTACACCAAAGGTATGGATATTAATCAGACCCCAAGCACTGTCATTCTTTTCTTTTGAGATTGAATTCCTTCTCACCCAATGCACCTCCTCTTCATATTCCTTCCCACTCCAAATGAAATTAAAACTATTTTTTCTTATTTTTTTCAATACCCTTTTAGGGATGTAATCTAGAAACTGCTAGTAAATCAGGATAGCATCTAGCATTGATTTATCAAGTTCAATCTACCACCCCTCGAATGCCAACGATTACATCAATGATGGATGAAATTTTCTACCTTCCATGTGATCCATCTCCAATCTTGTTTCTTGTACAAATTGGCTTGAGCGAAAAAACTCAAATACTTAAAACCTTCACTGAAATCTATCTCCTGAAATTGAAATATCTTTACGTTCAAATCCATAGGGGGGTAGGGTATATATACCTCCGTAGACTTTACCGGTCAAATCGTTGGACGAAGGAGGTCTCATACACCAATTTGGTGTCTGGCTTGGTCGTGACCTTAAAAATAGATTATTATTATTATTATTATTATATTACATATTATTATAATATAATTATTAATTTATAATATTGTATTTATTATATAATATTTAATTTGGAGTTTTAAGATCACAAATAAAAATTTAATACTTTTTTTCAATATAAAAAACTCTTATATTATTAAATATAAAGACTATGTTTTTTTAGATCTTACAAACTGTATCCATGCTCCAAAAATCTTGACTATTTTTAGCTCCTACATAAACTTTTGTTACATGTAATCAAGTCTGATTTCATGTCTATATTCCAAATATACAATAAATTATAACCTCTTTTAGTCTAAACTTTACATCAGTTCCATTGCAAAAAAGTAATCTAGAAGATTACATCAATTCTTTCAAAAATTTCTTGTTGTCCATCTGAAACCTGCGTGTAATATAATCCGCCTTCATTCAAAACCAATGCTTCCTTTGATAGTCACTCAACCTCCTGATTATAAGCTCTATAGACGTGTTGTGCTTTGATTTGTTGAAAATGTTTGTGCATCTCTCTAACCTTTGTCATCCAGGGCTGCGAAGATATCACCTGTAGATTATTTTCATTAATATACCAATCATAATAACCTTAGAATCCCCCAATGATAATAATCTTGGTACCTGTTTAAGATATGAAAAATATAAAATTAACCAAAGTGCCATGAGTTCCCCTTTAGTATTTGATCCTTTTCCACAATTCATTTTTATTTTAAATGTACCTATTAATGGACATTTCAGTATGGCTCCAGCCCCACATTTTGAGCCTCTTTCATGTGAAGCCCCATCAAATAAGTCAACTCCCCCTACCCAATCAATAGTTGGTGGCCTGTCAATCCTTTTTTGAAAAATATCTCGTGTAAGTTTTTGTTCCCCTAGTTCCTATAAGATGTAATTACATACTCTGATACGATTTTTTTTTTGTCCTTCAAATATCAGCAGTTCCTATGTTTCCAAACTTCCCAGCTAATAAGACATCGGATTTCATTCCAGTTTTCCTTCCTTTGTGTCCAATTAAAGAGACTGTTTTCAAAAAAACCTCCTTGCCAATTATTTATCGGTTTTAGTTCCTTAGAGATGATTTTCCATATGATTTTTATAAAACTACAGTCCCCAAATAAATGTAACATAGACTCTTCACTTTCCTTACAAAGCACACAGATGCTAGGTCCCTGGAAACCCCTTTTTATCAAGTTATCCCAAGTGAGAATTTTTTGTTCCAGCAATAACCAAACAAATAGCTTTACCTTCAATGGTACTTTCCACTTCCAAATCTCAGAGTACCAGAATTTTGGCTCTACCCCCATATCCTCCATCACTTGAACTCCATATGTTATTTTATCGTTGACTTATCCTTGTTTGGTATCCCAAGACCAAATTAAACTGTCTTTCTCATCATTTAATTTTATTCCAGCATTTACCATCCCTGTAGTATAGTTTCTCCATTCATTTTTTTGTACTCCCTCCAAGCCTAAAATTTCATCATTTTTCCATTTTGTTGAAATACTACCTTCCTGTGCATTTGATCCTGCATGCGCGAGACAAGTAACCCCTTGTTCCTTTAATAGTAATATTAGATTCTCTGATAATTTATAGAAATAGTGAGACCCTATCATAGGATCAACACCTATTCTAATATCTCTCCCACTCCCAGGCTTCCAACCAACCAATTGGAAATTATGTTTATTGAAGAGGTAAGGGCTCTTCAGAAATTTGAGGTTCCATTCTAGTTTTTTCTTCCTTGTCTGAATCACTTTTTGATAGTTTTCCTTTTAAGATATTTTTTCATTATCACCTCATGCCAAAGTCCAAGCATCATAAGGCATCTCCATATGATTTTTTCCGCTAATGCTTGACCAAACATAAAAATATTTTTGATTCCCCATCCGCCAGCCTTTTTAGGTTTTGCAATCTTTTTCCAATTTGATAGATGTACACCTTCCTTTTCTTTTTTACCAGACCATAAAAAACTGAACATTCTTCTTCTAATATTGTTTAATACACTTTTGGGATTTTTTTCCAGTGAAATCCAATACACAGAAATGCTTTCAAGTACTGCTTTTACAAGTGTCAACCTACCTCCCAGGGTAAGCCACCTATGGTTCCAACTAAGAATTCTCTTTTCAAATTTTTTCTCTAGCCAGGATCAGTCCCCTCTTGTATAGCAGTTTGGTTTGATATAAAACCCAAGGTACTTAAAACCTGTGTCTAAAGGTTTAACTTCAAAGGGAAAAAGTTCCTTCAACAAATTAAGATCTCCATCCTCCCAACCAGCTTCTAAGAAGCTAGACTGTTGAGAGCTAAATTCCATCCCTTAGCCTTACAAAAAAGAACTAATATCTCCTTGTATTCTTTCCATACATTAATGTTTCCAATCACAAACAATATTACATCATTTACAAACATTAGATGTGTAATATCTAATCCTCTCGCCACAGTAACACCCTCAATTTTCTTATCCCGAACCCTCTCCTGTATAATTCTACTCAACCCTTCTATTACAAGAAGAAAAAGTAGTGGAGATAAAAGGCAGCCTTGCCTTATACTTATTGAATATTTAAAGAAACCTGTAGGTTTCCCATTAATTAGTATTGCATAATTTTCTGATGTTACACATCCCATGATCCAATCGGTTGCTTTGAGGCTTATACCAATATGTACTAGAAAAAGTCTAAGAAAACCCCAATCCACCCTATCATATTCTTTGACTAAATCAAGTTTTAGAACTAGTGCTTTTGTATTCTTCACCTTTATACTATGTAGTACTTCCTGTACCACTCCAATTGCATCAGTTATTTTCCTGCCATCTAAAAACCCAAACTGTTCTTTTGATATACCAGTGGACAGGGATGATTTTATTCTGGTAGCAATTATTTTTGAAATGATCGTGTATACCAGATTGCATAGATATAGGCCTAAATCCTTTGAAAGAGTTAGGTTTGTCACTTTTTGGGATTAAGGCAATAAATGTAGAATTCAATGCTCCTGACACTTTCCCTAACCTTCTTGACTCTTCTACAACCTGCAAAAGTTCATTCCCCACAATATCTAAGAAAGCCAAAAAGAACTCAACAGTCCAACCATCCAGCCCAGGACTCTTTGAGCACTTAAATCCTCTTAATGTTTTTAACACTTCATCTAGTGAAACTGGATCAACTATCCTACTACCCTCTACCTCAGAAAACATCCTCGGATAATTCCTTAAAACTGCCAGTTGATCTATAATAACCAGGTTTCCCTGTGCTTTAAACAAATTCTGAAAATATGCACCAACTTCCTTTTGAAGGTCTGAACTGTTTGTAATAGTTGTTCCATCTCCCTTAGTGATATCCCAAATGGTGTTTAATTTTTTTCTTGAGTTTGCATAAGCATGGAAAAATTTTGTATTCCTGTCACTAGCTACCAACCAATTTACCCTACTTTTATGTCTCCAAGTCTCCTCCTCTTGTTTCAGAAGTGTCATTTTCCTTTGTTCTTTAGCCAACACCAATAACTTAACATTTTCCTCCATAAATCCTCCAGGAAAATCTGTATACAGCTTATCCAAATCCAATTCCAGCTGAAACAATTCTTTTTTTATCTTCATCCTTCTTCTTTCTTTCCCATACTATTAACATGCTCTTAAGTCTTTTTAACTTTTTTTACCAATGATTCCATAGGTGTCAAAACCTATGTCCCCATCAAATCCACCCAATTGTTTCTAACCATACTAACAAAATCTCGATCCTCCAGCCAAACAACATTAAATTTAAAAGGGCATCGGACTATATCGCTCCCAAAGTCTAGTTGTAACATTATTGGCATGTGATCCGAGATCTTGTCATTACAAATCTAGGATCTGTATCTGATTCCTGAAGAGACAAGCTTCTATGATATCAAAAATCAATCCAACCTTTTTGCAATGTAATCTTGGCCTTTCCTTCCATTCCTCCAAGTCAGAAGAATTTTTACTGGCTCAACATCCACTAAACCTTCATTTTGAACCAAGTGACTGAAGAATAGTTGTAAAGGATCCACCCTTGCCTCAACCCCCCAAACTTCCCTACTAGAAGTAGTAAATTTAAGGTCACCCCCTAAGATATAATTTCCCTCATCAAAGATCCCATTCCTTTTTAAATCCTCCCAGAATACCACTTTGTCATCATATGGTCCATAATAGTTGATCAACTTCACCTTTATATCTGTGTCTTTAACTACTCCTTCCAGCAAAATCCTTGCATGCTTCAAGAAAGCTTCAAACTTATCCTTACGAGGGTTCCAAGATGTAAGCAATCCCCCCAAGAGACCAATAGAATCCACTCTACAAAAATACCAATTAGGGAGAAGTTTGGCAAAGACTTCCCTTTCTTTTTCCGCACCTACCATTGTTTCTTGTATGAAAAGAACATCTAGTTTATTTTTCTCTAAAAACCTATAGAGGACAATGAATTTAAGGAGCCCCCCACTCCTCTCACATTCAGGGATGTCGTGATCATCTTTTCACCCTAGCCAGGGCTTTCTATGCTCTAAGCGCCATAGGCCCAGTTACAGCCTCATGATTAGGTGTAACTGAGAGATCCTTCTATTTTCCCAATTTCCTTGCACTCCTAGTTTTAATAGAAGAAAAATATATTTCCAGCCCTCCTATGATTGCCCCTTTAATCAAAGCAGTCCCACAATTCTGACCACTAGACCCCTAACGCTTGCTTCCCTCTTCCTTTCCATCCTTTTGGTTATCCAGTAATACCCCACCAACATATATTGGTAATTGCATTCGGGTTAAAACCTCCCTATAAATAGGTAAAAAATTACAAAGTGATTCATCCACCACCGACAATCCACTTGCCGATTGTAAACCCTCAGATGTCCCTAGAACTTGACTGCCAATTCCTTCTAGAATGGTCTTAGATGAAGAATAGTTTCCCTTCCCTTCCATACCTATTCTGCAAGAGTTTCCCGCAATCATAGTAGGTTTCCCTTTCAATCCCAATACACTAGTATTTTCCACAGTCACAACAGGTTTGATACCTTCATCCATATTAGAGATCTTATCATAAAACAACAATTGGGAATCCCCAACTACTAAATCCCCACATGGAGCCCCTATTGAACCCCCTATACCCGAGCGCTCAACCGTATTAAATTTTTTATCATACCTATCAGTCTCATCATTGCAAGTCCCCAAATCCATTATGTCAAAACCTTTTAATGCAGTCGCAACTACTAATCCGTCACCCTTCCCTTCCATACCCAAACCACCATAATTTCCTTCACCTCCAACAATATTATTTCCCTCATCCAGAAATACAATCCAATCATAACGCATCTTTCAAAAATCCACCTCAGGAAAATCCCTATCAGGATTCCCATGTTTACCCCCTTTACCCGATAGCACAACTGCATAATCGATTTTATCAAGCCTAATGGGCTCTTCACAATTGGTTCCCGGGATCCATTTGTCATTCCTTTTTACAACGGTCGCGGATGGATGGAAGCCTCCCTTCCCTTCCTCTCCCAAAACAATAGTGTTTCTCTCAGTCACAACAGGAATTACTCTCTCTCCCATAAAATGATTCCATTTGCAAGAATGCATTTGGGAGTCCCCACCTAATACTACCAAACAAGAATCACCTTGAGATCCCCCATCTCCCAAATTCAAAACAAAACAATCATGTTTAAACTGTCTTTAGGAATCCCTCCCAATCTCTTTCACCTCCCCCAATTCTACAAGCAAGTTCGCCTCTCCCACACCCACCCTAGACGCCAAACAAAAATCCTTTGCGGCCTCAGACAGGCAACCCGCGCCCTCCAAACAATCTCCCAGATCATATCCAATAGGATAGATATTTCCCTTAAGACAACTCTTTACTCCCATCCCTCCCTTCGAATGGGCCTCCTCCATCTGGGGATCAAATACTAATCACGACTTCTCTTGTAACAGTAAAGTATTCGAGGAAAATAATTGATCAGGCAGGCATGAGTTTGACTTACCACAATTTCCTTTGCTATGCATCACTTGAGTATCAAGCCAGTCGCGATGATCATCCTTCTCAAGAATATTGTCCTTCACTATTCTTTTCGATATTCCAGTGGCATAAATTTTTTGTTGACCCGCGATTTCCACGCAGGCGTCCTGTCTTTTTACAGCTTGAGCAGCGAAATGACACTCCGACATAATCCAATCTCTGGACCTTATCTCTAGGTTCAATTTTAAGGTCACCACCAAGCCACACACCACGTGTATAAGAGTCCTTTATTTGTGGGACAAGAGACCCCCTACATGCAAAAAATTGACTACTAAAGTCTATAAAAGTATACATACCTTACCACTCTAAAATTAAACAACTATATAATATGTTATACTATATTATATAACAATTATTATTATTATTATTATAGTTATATTATAGTTATTTTATAATATTTAATTCATTATATAATATAATAAGCATTGAACTTTTCCTTAGATGGTATTAATTCGTACCGTAAGATTTGTTAGTATTAATCCGTGCTATGAGATTCGTAGTGTAGCATTAATTCGTATTATGAGACTGATTTTATGTGGTGCCAACAATCATATTATAATATAATAATAAGTATTGAGTCATAGTATTAATTTGTAATATAAGATTTGGTTATAATATTCATAATATTATTATATTATAATTATAAATTTATATTAGTATATTATATATATAAATATTATATTATATATTATAATAATATATTTATATTAACATTATAATTATAAATTTATATTATTATAATATATATATTTATATCATTATATTGATGTTAATGATTAACGTCCACTAAGATCTAATTAATCTATAAAATTTTAAGAAGAAATTATGATTATGATTATAATTATTAATATATATTATATTGTATTTTTATTATTATATATTAATATTAATTATTTATTGTATAATATTTATCATTTAGTTAATTTATATGTATAAGAATTTGAAATTTTCATTATTATTTTTAACTCTTATTTCGTAATTTTAGATTAGCATAGCAATAGAAATACGATGTGACATATACAATTTTGATGTGGCATGTATAACTTATTAATTTATAATTTTTTAGGGGACCAATTTTTAGATCAAATTTACTCTAATATATGATTATTAAATTTTCAACTTTGCATTTATACATCATAATTTTTTATAAACTATGGTAATAATTCATGTATAATTATGAATAAATACAAGTATCTACACATGCAAATCCTATCGTGAGTTGAAGCTACAACATAAATCATCATCTCTCGAGCTTGATGTACGTGGAACATTGAGACCTCCTTATCTCTGGACTATCTCCATGGGAATATATATAAGAAAACTCAACCAATTAGATAGATGTAATAAATGTTAGTGTTCAATTAATCTATGTAATAAACCCATTAGGGTGTTACTCTAATTTTTTTTTTCTAATACTAACAAATCTACTTGAAATTATAGTTCAACATCAAACAATCAAATCTAAGTATCCAAGAACATAGTACAAGGATTTATGCCATGAACCCATAAGGAGTAAGCACATAGCTAAATTAACAAAGCAAGATAATCAAAGAATCACAACCAATACATGAATGTAAAATACTTGTAGTCCTTAAGCTCTTTGTAGTCTAAGTGTTAAGCTTCCAATGCTCAATATCCCATGAACCAATCTCCAATCAACAAGGAGCAACCATACTCAAGGGTCAATTTTCCACCAAACCTATGCAATCACCTTCACAAATGTTTCTCCCGAGTAGAGCTCATCTCAATGAGGCAAGGTGAGGAAGTTTCAGGCACATTAAAAATACAAAGGAATCATACATAGTATCGTAGGGAATAACACAATCAAGATCTTAACAAATCAACCTTGGCATGGTACAGAAGCTTTTGGAATTGCAACACCTCCAAATCCCATGGGATTACGGTATGTAGGGGTCTTACTACCACCTTCATCCTTAGTGATCACAACCACACTTTCTAGTGGCACTCCCTCTTAGCAACGATCTTACTACCATCTTAAACTTTGGTGGTCCCAACCACACTTAGTAGTGGCATCTTGCTTTGCAAATAACTCATTATTGCTTTCAATCGTTAGTGATCTCAATGGTCACACTCAGTAGTTTTGTCATACAATTTGGGCCCAAGAGTAAAGTACAAGAAGCCAAGAATAGTGAGCTTAAGTACCCCCTAATGTTTCAAGCACACTTCCATCCCTTTAGCCCACATAAACCAACTTAGAGAATTGAACAATTATGGTCTACCAAAAATACAAACATCCCAAATCATAATGCATACAAGAAGTAATTCCATAACCGTTTACTTATGATCTAGCCATCCCCAACAATGGGAAGGTAGCTTCTTTTGTAATCTCTCTAACATCTTCCCAATATTTCTCTCTTGGTGTCTCCCCACTAATGCAAGGGAAAAGTGTACATAAATTATTTTAAATCCTTTGAAATATAAACCTAAGAGAAACTTATTTTTTAAGGTGCAGGTTGAAACATTGAGTTGGTTCATTGAATATAATTTTTCTGGTTGAGGAAAATATTCATTCCAAAAAGGCCAAAAATATAAGGGAAGCCCTAGAAATTCCACCCAAACCAAACAATACATTTTAGAGGTTTCTTTAACTAAGAAAAGTTCATGCAATTCCATAAAAACAATGACACATCCATGGGACACATGATATAACTTCATGGAAAAAAAAATCCATTCCTAAAAGAAAACTAGAAAGCCCACAAATCATCATGGAAATAAATCCATGAGCCCATTATGCCTCCTAGGCCTTAATCATGGCCTTTGGTGGAATATGACCCCACAAATAATCGTAGTGGTGTGTGTGTTTTTCAAATTATCATACACTAACTAATATTCACAATGTTGTGTATCAATAGGATATTCATGATGAGGGATTGTATTACCTCATGCACCACCTTAAGGATGCGTTTCCATAGCATCACTAACTAATATTCACAATGTCCTATATCAATAGGAGATTTATGACAAGGGATTGTGTTACCTATGTACCACCTTCAGGATGAATTTCCATAGCATCTTGAGAAGAATCATGTTGTCTAGCTCCTACATCAATCTCTCCTTATTAAATAGCCAAAATAACAAATAAAAATGCTTAGGAAAGAATCTGATCAACTCCTCACAATCATTTGAAAAACATGAAAAACTACATCATCAAAGTCTCGAGAGCTACACCAAACTCCAAATTAATAATGACAATAAATTGAAATCTAACTCAAAATTGAAAACATGAAAAGTTGCATCCTCAAGGTAATAAGAGCTCCACCAAACCCGAAACCAACAATAATGAAGTCATTTCAAATCAACTCTAGATGTTATTGCAACTTAAAAACACATCATAACATTTACTTTTTTACAAATTGGAACAATGGAAATCTAAACTTAAACTTGTAAGTTAGTTGTTAATGTAAATTAGTGTACTATGTAACTTATATCATAGGTGTAACAATTTCTTTTCAATTGTGTTTATCAATGACAATCATTTGATGGTAATTATTCATTGCTCAAAATGAGAAGCAATGTTCATAACGGTATATGCAAATATTTTTTAAATTAAATTTATTTGCCACACAATTAAAAAAAAAAAAACATTATTTTCAAAAAATTATGATTATGGGCATGATCTACACATGTAAGAATCAAGGGTTTACAATGACGTGAAATGGTTAATTTGGATCATATTCAAATGTCAAAGTAGAATCGTCGAATCGTATAAAATCTCGTCATTGATTATGTCAGAGTACTTTTGATGGTTACATCTTATGGAATCCATGAAACAATCTAACCAGGAAAGTTAAAAAGACACTTAAATTATTAAGTTATTTAAAAAAAATGAATATAATTATGTGTATACATCCATTATTCAAAGTTTTACAATGATGTTTGATGGTTACTTTGTCTCAAATTAATGTGCAAGTTGTTAAAACTGTTTTAAAAAAATGATGTTTGATGATTACTTTGTCTCAAGTTAATGTACAAGTTGTTAGAATTGTTTTAAAAAATGAATATAATCATGTGTATACATCCATTATTCAAAGTTTTAGAAAGTTTTACAATGATGTTTAATGATTACTTTGTCTAAAATTAATGTACAAGTTTCCTACATTGGATCTTAAATAATTTGTTTAAATTTGAATTCCAACAACTTTAGCCACTCATATTTTTCTTGAATAATTTGTTTAAATTTGAATCCTACCCCTTTAAATTACTCATATTTGAATCCAATCATTTTTGGTTATTCATATTGCACTATACACCAAACACTGCAAAGTAGTTTGCATTAACATATTTTCAACATAATATAAATATGATTATGATTATTATGATTAATTTTATGAAAAAACATTATTATTAAAAAAGTTGATTATTATGATTAATTTTGTAAAGGGAAAATGACTATTATAATTAATTTTATGAAGGAAAAAATTTGGATGAATTTTCAATAATGTGGCTATTAAGATGCTATTGATAATGGCTTTTGAAATACGGATATACATTTCAAAAGACTCCTTTGTCAAACAAAGGAAGCATTTGTATATTTTGTGATTGTATTATTTAAAACAGAAAACAACTTCACTTCATAAAATTAAAATAAATGTGTGTGTGTGTGTGTGTGTGTGTGTGTGTGTGTGTGTGTGTATTCAAATGTATATCATGCACAATTTTTGGAACTAATGAAAAAATTCAAAGTGTCCATTCATTTGCTATAGATTTGGATGTTTAGCTAATCCACATAATTTATTTAATGAAAGTAATATCTTTTGTTGTAAATGGATTCAATCAACCACTTATATAAGGATTATAGATGAAGGGGGGAGTGGAGATTTTATAGTTGCATAAGAAAATATGAGATACTATAAGATAGGCATGTTAAATTATTGTTTCACACACGACACTCCCACAAAATACAAGTAGAAGGTTGAGCAAACAAGCATATTCATTGTGCAACCAATTAACCATTTTGTTAGTAAAAGACATTTCTCCCTTGTGGGTTTCCCATTGGCATAAGGATTAGAGACTTATATGTTTCCATCGACTAGTCCTCACTAAAAAACATATAAAGAGCTACAATGGTTCCATGGATCCTTCAATTAATTTGAGGATAACAAACACAGGATAATGTACACATATATACCTTTCCCTTAGGTTGGTGCTTGCATCTCCCATGCAACTCAAAATAGGCATTCAAGTCTTTCTAAGTGTACAACACTAAATCTTCATGGGGAAGCAATTGAAGAGAATTAGTATCCAATTAGTCTAGAGCATGATTTGTCAAAATGAGGGTGATTTAGTTCTCTCCCCATGTAATCCAAATTTATACTACCAAATATAGTATATGTGTTTTGAGCAATAATATCCCTCGACTCAACTTAAGGCTAGGATGAGTCATCTAACTCCTTGAGAAAATCAACAATCCTATAAGGAAAGCATATCCAACTCAAAGGATGCAACGCTACACCATGGGCTCTATGAACCTTGAGGTCATAATTGTGTCCCTTACTAGGGCCATAAAATATGAATAAAGTGCTTGTATAATTAGGCATCATGTGCAACACAAGATTAACATAAATATGTTTTCTAAAATATAACATATCATTATCATGGCTTGGCAACATGCCCCATGCATTGCGGAATCTATCATAAGAATAACACGACGTGAACTCACACTTAAACTTACATGATCTAAGCTTTTCCCCCTTAGTATGTAGGGATATCAAACAAAGCACCTCTCACATACTTTACCCTCGTGGATTAAAAAACCATAGGCCACTCGTCAAGCCCCAAAATATCGCTCTTCCTCCTCCTAGCAATGATCCTCTAAAGGCTAGTCATTTGTACAACCCACCTATATATCTCTATCAACTGATTGACATTCTCCAACATCATCCTCATTGATCATCAAGTGATGTTATCACCCCAAATGCCAACTATTTCACTCATAAACCACTCATGTTTCTTTTCAATCTCTATGATAATGTGAATAATCTAATTTTCCCAAGGCATAAGAGATGGAGAAAGGTTTTGTAACTAGGGATATTTGCAAGTCAGATCAAAAAATTCAATTTCAAGAACAAGTTTCCATAACAAAATACATTAAAAACTACATTTTATATAATAAAAAAAACATTCATAGTTAAAAACATCCATAATTGAACACAAATATACATAATATCATTCTCCTCTATTTATGCATTCTAGGCCCACACAATCCAGCGCAAGTGCACTCCCACTTCGACTTGAGTTATGAGTTTTGAGTGACTAGATGGTGTAGTCCCTATCGAATTTAAAATATATTAACAACACAATTACAAAACTTTCAACTTTATATTTATACATCATATGTCTTTCTAAATCATGATAATAATTCATGTACAATTAAGAATAACTACAAGTATCTACGCATGCAAATCCTATCATGGGTCGGAGATGAAACTATAAGTCATCTTCTATCGATCTCGATGTACTCTAGAACTTTGGCTGGCACATCAATACCTCTTTATCTCTTATCTATCTCCAAAAAATCTATATAAAAAAAATTGATCAGTTAGATAAATGTTATAAATGTTGATGTTCAATTAATTTATGTAACAACTCATCGAAATATTACTCAAAAACAAAAATTGATACTAATAAATCTACGTGAAAATCTAATACTAATACTTGAAGTTCAACATTGAATAATCAAGTCTAAGTATCCAATAAAAACATAACACAAGGATTTATGCCATAAATCCATAAAAAAACACACACAACTAAATTAACCAAGCAAGATACTCAAAGAACCATAACCAATATATGAATGTAAAATACCTATAGTACTTAAGTTGTCTATAGTCCAAGTTAAGAATTAAACCCAAAAATCAATTTTATACCAACCAATGCAATCACCTTGAGAGTCGATTTCCATCTAATTAAATCTCAACTCAATAAGTTGAAAAACATTTAAACACATAGAAACTCTTAAAAAAAAATCATAATAAATACCATCCTCTCACTAAATATCACAATCAAGCTCTCAACAAATCAAACTTGGTGTAATGACAGGTCACACTTTAAACAAAACCTAACATTTTCACTATCGTACATAATGCATAAAGTACAATCTTATAACGTGCATCCCAACATCCAATGTTCCTTACTTCACTCATGATTTCCTCATTATTTTATAGATATCGGTGGAATTTAATAAAAGATTTGGAATCTAAGAATCAAAGATTTATCATATAAAATCTCGTCATATATTATGTCACACTACCATTGATGGTTATGTCTTGATGGACTCCATCAAACCATCTTAGAGTGAAAGTTAAAATAACACTTAAACAATTTTTATAAAATTGAATATGATGGTCATATAATATACTTATTGTGTTTTCCACAATAGGCCATGCAATTTCATCATGCCTTGTAATTAGAATCTTTATGAGACACACTTTTTTATTTGAAGTATCATTTTTTTTTTTATCAAGATAAATATTACAAGTTTATTAGTCCCTGTCGTAGGCATAGAGGGATTATAGCAATCGATAAATCGTTGACTTGGTATTAGCTTGTGTGTTGACCAGAAATATTTCCCTATTGTCTATTGTTGGAACAAGGGAAGTGAAAACATCGATTTTTATATAATAAAAAGTATCATGTTTGTCAAGATCTGATTGGACAACGGATTGGAGGTCTTATTGCCGCCTTCGCTATTCCCAATGTAAAATATGTTTGGATTTCCAAAGCATTTGGTAGTATATGGTCTTTTTGAATCATAAATTTTGTTATGCATTTGTCGAAGGTGGATAAATGCTAGCATTAATTCGAATGTTTGGTTTAACATTTTATGCTAGGTAAATTTATGGCAATGTTTGATATGGTGGCATATCCAAAGTTTGGCTTTGCAATACATTCTCTAGTGTTTGAACTATTGTTACAAAAAATATAAGAATTTTTTTGGGATACGTCAGAGACCGGCCACATTGAATTTTTTTCTTAAATGTTTACAGTGCATTTTTGACAGACTTAAATGTTTACCTAACAAGCTTGGTAGTGTTGAATGGTTACTTAAAAGGCTTGTTACAAGACATTTTCTTCCGTTTTTAAAATTTATATATTCTAACGACATTGTTGGTTCACTGGTCCATGTTTGTTTTTTGCATGGTACTGATTTCTTATTTGCATGTTCTCGCTTGCCTATTCATCTTCTTGCAATTTTCACGTTTAAGTTTCTGCATTATTCAAAGTTTTACAATGATATTTGATTGATGATTACTTTGTCTCAAATTAATGTACAAGTTGTTAGAATTGTTTAAAAAAATTGAATATAATCATGTGTGTACATCCATTATTGAAAGTTTTAGAAAGTTTTACAATGATGTTTGATGATTACCGTGTCAAATTAAAATACAAGTTTCCTACATTGGATCTTAAATAATTTGTTTAAATTTGAATTCCAACAACGGCTACTCGTATTTCTCTTGAATAATTTGTTTAAATTTGAATCCCACCGCTTTTATTTACTCATATTTGAATCCGACCATTTTTGGTTACTCATATTGTACCACACAACAAATAAATAGTGCAAAGTGATTAAGTAGTTTGCGTCAACACTTTTCCAACATAATAAGAATATGATTATTATTATTAATTTTGTGAAGGAAAAATTATTATTAAGATTAATTTCGTGAAGGAAAAAATTAATTATTATGATTAATTTTGTGAAGGAAAATGATTATTATGATTAATTTTGTGAAAAAAAAGAGTCTTTATGAATTTTCAATAATGGTTATTAAGATGTTGTTGATGATGGCTTTCAAAATAAAATGAATTTTCAATAATAGTTATTAAGATGTTATTGATGATGGCTTTCAAAATAAAGTGATATACATTTCAAAAGACTCATTTATCACTTTACATATTTTGTTTTTTCGACATAATAAGAATATGATTATTATGATTAATTTTGTGAAGGAAAAAGTTAATTATTATGATTAATTTTGTGAAAGAAAATGATTATTATGATTAATTTTGTTAAGAAAAAAGTCTCGATTAATTTTCAATAATGGTTATTAAAATGCTATTGATGATGGCTTTCAAAATAAAGAGATATACATTTCAAAAGACTCATTTATCACAAAGGGAGCATTTGCATATTTTGTGATAATATTATTAAAAAACAAAAAATAACTTCACTTCAAATAAATGCACTTCATAAAATTAAAATAAATGTATATATATATATATATATATATATATATATATATATATATATATATATAGTTTTAAAATAAATATAGATGATTTTATTGTAATGACCTCGTCGTTACCTACAACAAAAGCGACATACAATAGGTAAAAAAAAAAATTGTTTGCATTAGGAAATATACATCACAATTAATAACAACATCATTGACACATCATCCAATATATTGATGAAACAATAATAACACAATATTAATCATTCGTGACATAAAGCCGACACATTATTTTCATGAATAACGATACTCATATCGACGCATTAACACAAATAAATAGCAACCCATAATAATTGCATTCATACAAATAAATGATGACGCATAAACAGTACGAATCATAAAGTGCTCAACTCCTCTCATCGGGATAATCATCAGAAACACCATGATAACATGAGATAATATAACACTAACTTAAGGATCATAAAAACAATCATAAAATGACATAAGATACTACTTGCCCAACCTACCCTGCAAGGTTAGGACCTCCAGGACACATAAGCAACGCTCAAGCCCAGGTTCCAATTGATTTTAACCATTTAAGGTCTCAAAGCTGGCGATTGTTCTGAGGAACAAGGAGGTGTCTACATCCCATTAACACAATCAAGACCAAACTAACTATGCTAAATCAACAACATCAACGATAACCAATTTCATCAATCCATCAATCCTAAACCACAATTAGTCATGGCACGCGAGTAATCATTCGCATGACACATCATAGACTATATTAAACCCAAGGTGCAAAAGCATTATTCGTTAAATTCAAGGCGCAAATCCCAAACGCAAAATGCCATCATCCGTCATAATAAAATTTTCATCTCGCGCAAAAAGACTAATATCTAAACCATACAATACATTATAATTCAATGCGTGCATGGAGTCTAAATCCTCGACTAGTCATGCATCACACTATTGAACTACGCGCGAGCACTCTATTCAATTAATTCATCATTTACACATCAATGATTCAAGATGCAAGAGACTTTGATTATATTTCACAAGGCGCAAGAGAATACCGTTAAGAATCAATCATACTTCAATAATATTAAAGGCACATTAGTAACCAATTTCTAATCCAATCAGACAACATCAATAATCAAGGCACAATAGAAGACTAGTCATTAATCCATGAGGAAATAACAATTTAATGGTTCCTGTAAGAGTGTTAAATCAACATATTACAGTATAAATTATTTCATGCAAGATATCTAATGTCTACAACAAGTACCCCTTGCAATGTAATTTATTGCGAGCAAGAAGTCTGAGGTCCACAAAATCATTTACTTACACTATATATTTATGCGCGCGAGAAATCTAACTTCTAATTAATCTCATCATCAATATGATTGCGCAAGGAAATATAAACCATAAATTCTACATACATCAATTTAAGTTTAGGTGCAAGAGTATCATCCACTTAACTCCGTGCGCAAGGAGATCTCCTCCTTTCAATGATCATGCACCAACTCAATTAATGGCGGAAGAGTATACTACACATATGACTATCCACACCTAGCTATATATATCATGGCACAAGTAAACTAATGACTAAATATTTTTATCCATCCACAGTATTTTTAAGGCGCAACGAGACAACAGTTGCAATACCATTAAAAGAAGAGCATATAACATTAAGGGACTATGAATAAAGCATCAATAAATTTAGCATTAAAAACGGATTTATAGCATTAGAACTCTGAATAAATCATCAATGAATATGGCATTAAAGGATGAGCTTATTTTCTGAATAAAACGTCAATGAATATAGTATTAAAAGAAGAGCTTCTAGCATTAAAGACTTTGAATGTAAAATGTTAAAACGTTAATTCGAAATTTCACTCCATTGTCATAATACATGTAATTCAACCTTCCTATTAAGTGACTGGAATTGCGCCGAGATGGAGGACGCCTTCCCACGCAGAGATAAAAAGGGAAGGACACATGTTAGGCTTCCTAACAAGTTGAGCTCGATTTAATCAAGAAAAACACATAGATTTAAAGATGAAACCGCATGCTTGCCTCCCCCACAGGCTCGACGCAATTTTCTCAAGAAAAACACATGGATTAAGGGTGGAAATACATGCTTGCCTCCCCACACAAGATGGGCATGATTTTATCAAGGAAAACACATAGATTTAAATGTGGAAATGCAGGCTTGCCTCCTCACACTGGTTGGGCACGATTTTCTCAAGGAAAACACATAGAAAAAGGGTGGAAACACAGGCTTGCCCCCCCACACAGGCTAGGCACGATTTTCTCAAGGAAAACACATAGAAAAAGGGTGAAAATGCAGGCTTGTTTCCCCACACCGACTGGGCACGAATTTCTCAAGCAAAACACAAAGAAAGAGGGTGATTTTTTTGTACCAAGCAATGAATTCACTGAGCAAACTAAAATGAATTTTTTTGGGGTAAAATAAGCAATAAACGCAGAGCAAGAGGGGGTAATTTTGCTATACAAAAAGTGGATTCACTGAGCAAACCAAAAACAAAATTGTTGGGTGAAATAAAATGTTTTAGTCAACTGGCAGTGACACTCCATAATTGTTGGATGGAAGCACAGATTTGCTGTGTAAAAACCCCAAATCATAGAGCCTTCAGGGAGAAGATCGTTGTACGTAGCAAGAGAGACTTTGGGCTAAAATCAAGAAGAAAAGTTGGGAGAAAAACAAAAATAAACACAGAGAACAATATCTTAGAGATTTGACAAAAAAACAGAGTTCAGGATGTGAACGCGGATCTATAGCTGGGAAAAAAGTACAAGCAACAAAATAACATGTAGAGAACCCTTAAATTGTCGTCCAACAACAATTATAGATGAAAAAACTTGTGGGCATTTTGATCCTAGCACAAATATAGAAGTTAGAAAACTTCAGAGAAAAACCCATTACAAATGCTGAGGGTAAATGCAGATCGCAATGATCTTGAAGGGAAAAATGTAGGTTTTAAATTATAAACACGAGCTCTTCATTATCATATCAACGAAATAAGTAAAATCTCACACATCCAGTTCCATAAATCCATTAAAAATTCCATCAACATATAAAACCATATACAAAAATTTCAACGAATTCACAATGCAAATTTTAAACATGCGTACCGTAACCGGGGGATGGACTTGTTGATGTTCTTCGATGGCTAGCAATCCTCCTTGCTCCCAATTTATAATCATTGAGACCTCACCAGTACCTCCCATCCAATGCTAGGGGTACTCTTCTCCCCCGTGAGCCCCCCGAGCCGCAAAGGGGCCACACACACAATACCAGAGAAAAATATAGCTCCCAACTCGCCTTGCAAGGTCGAGCTACCACTCTCTTTTTGAGTTGGGTATCCCAACTCCCACAAGAAAAATCAGTCAAAGAAATTTCGGTAGCATAACCTTACGCATATCAGTCGTGATCCATTCCTCTTCTCTTCCATTACTTTTATAGAGTTCTTCTTAGTGACCACTTGCCAATGCACGTTAAATTCTTTTTATTAAAAATAATTAGGAAATACTCTCTCCCTTACACTTGTCACCCGATCCCTTAGTTGCACCAGAAATTCATTTATTTAATTAAATTAAATGACAATTTCCCTCACCCAACCTAAAAGTGCTCCTAAAAACGTTCATCATTGTCCCTTTATTCTCTGTATTTCCTTTTAATGACTGACACCTTTCTAAAACTTAGTTGTGTTTTATTTAGGAAAGTTCTTTAGTTAGACTATACTAGATTCCTTTCTATGTTTCCACATCCCCATTTTGCATTCAATTCCCATTTTTGTCTAAGTTCCAAATTAGCATGTCTTGCACATAAACAATAATTAATTCTTAGATAAATTATTTCTCTTTTAAATTCTTAACTTGATTTTTCTTCATCCCCCTTTTATTAATTGATTAATTAGTTTTTAGTCTTCTTACCCTATTTAGACCTAGGCTTAAATTTCAACTAGGCTTAGCATTTTTTAAGGGAATTTTATAATTAATAAATTTACTCATACAACATTTATTTTAAGGCTGATCATGTCAAAATAAAATATTGTTTTCTAGGCACCTAGGTTCATTGACTCATGTATGTTAAAAATCGCAACGTGCCCTTCAAGATGCACTACGTGCTCCAAGGGTGCCACTCGCCTTTATTCATGTTTTATTTATGTGATGTGCCCTTCAAGACGCACTACGTGCTCCAAGGGTGTCACTCGCCTTTGACTTATTTTGGTAGTTATCCAACCCATGGAGTCAATACTCCATCAGGAGACCTTGTGGGAGACTAAGGGCCTCTAAGGAATAAGGACCTTGCCTTATTGCGCACCCTTTAGAATCTTCGTGAGCAACTGTCTTAGTCTTCCCTCACAACATCGTGGATCTCTCGAACTAGGTAATGATTAACCTACAATTCGAGCCATAGTGTGAGTGCTAGTAGGTTGTGGCAAGGCTACTGCCACACTTCTCCCTCAATATCTCTGATTGTGGTGCATGGCTCCTTTACTCCTAATGTGAGTCTGATGAGCAAGAAATCGTCAGCCTGCATCCATCAACGAAACATGTCAACGATCCATTAACAACATCATAATATATCCGATCATAGGTCACATATGCATAAACAAAAATACTCAAACCATATACAATCCACTCCCTGACTTGATCTAGAGTCCAGGGAGGTCCATCGACGCCATCGACATCCTCAATTTGTCAAGTGTCCTGCACACTCAGGAGAAACCTGTCAATATCACCTGTCTATATATAAATAACAAAATATAACATCATAATCCACAATCTCATCATAAGAATCCATAAGCGAAGTAGACAATCATATAATGAACTGGATCACTTGCACACAAGTTTCCTCAAAGAATAATTCAAATCATGTGTGTGCAAGAGCTAGATGTTACATTTATTGAATTGCATATCATGTACACTTTTTGGAACTAATGAAAGAATCCAAAGTGTCCATTCATTTGCTATAGATTGGGATGTTTAGCTAATCCACGTCATTTATTTAATGAAAGTAATATTTTTTGCTGTAATTGGATTTAATCAACCACTTATATAAGGATTATAGATGAAGGGGGAGTGGAGATTTTAAAGTTGCATAAGAAAATGTGAGATACCATAAGATAGGCATGTTAAATTATTATTTCACACACACACAACACTCCCACAAAATACGAGTAGAAGGTTGAGCAAGCAAGCATATTCATTGTGCAATCAATTAACCATTTTGTCAGTAAGAGACATTGTTCCCTTGTGGGTTTTCCATTGGCATAAGAATTAGGGACTTATATCTTTCCATCAACTAGTCCTCACTAAAAATAATATAAAAAGTTACAATGGTTCCATGGATACTTCAATTAATTTGAGGATAACAAACATACGATAATGTACACATATATACCTTTCCCTTAGATCATTGCTTGCATCTCCCATGCAACTCAAAATAGGCATTAGTGTCCAATTAGTCTAGATCTTTCTAATTGTACAACACTAAAACTTCATGGGGAAGAACTTGAAGAGAATTGGTATCCAATTAGTCTAGAGCATGATTTTTCAAAATGAGGGTGATTTAGTTCTCTCCCTATGTAATCCAAATGTATACTACCAAATGTAGTACCAAATATAACACATGTGTTTTGAGCAATAGTATCCCTTGACTCAACTTAGAAATAGGATGAGTTAGCTAACTACTTGAGAAAATTAACAATCCTATAAGGAAAGCATATCCAACTCAAAGGAGGCGGTGCTACACCATGGGATCTGTTATCAGTCCAGGAAACTCTCCTAGGTTGTATCTCATAGATGTCTGGTAACTTAACTGTTTTTGTAATGATTCACTCAATAATGGGTGTGGGGTTGGATCAAGATGAATATCTAACTAACTGGACTGTGTATTCAAGACTGTCTAGGGATATCAAACAATACAAGGCTCTCAAGAGATGAAATACATGTTGTGTATCAAATAGAACAGAAACTAATCACTGAACCAAATCACACATATATAAAACAATAAGCATGATGGGTCTAGAAAATAGCATAACCACTTATGAAAAACAATAAGCATGATGGGTCTAGAAAATAGCATAACCACTTATGATCCTTTGCTTAACAATCAGATGGTGAAATTCCAGTCACCTATGGATTAAATAAGCATAGACAGAAAATTGCATTCCACTTATAATTAAAAACAGATAAGAAAGAAGAGGTTGGATAACACCAATGAAAGAAGTTTGCAAGTTTCATATATTAAAAAAGTCTCATAGAATAACTCAAAGTCGAATCCCTCGGCCTCAAGGACTGAACCACCCCCTTGAACTGTTGAGAACCTTGGCTTAAATAGACTTTACAATAAACATTGTGATCCTATATGGAAGGATCGAGAAAACTAAAAATAGCATGATATAAAACTAATTACAAAATTATAGGAACAAATCCTATATAAAAGGAGTCAAACTCCTGTCAATCTGATGGTCTTTAGTATATCTCTGCGGTCTTCAAGGAGATGACAAGGCAACGTGGAATCCTTTTGGACAGCTGGGCATATCTTCAACTAAAAATGGAATCCCTTTGAGCCTTTTATCCATTGTATTTGCCTCAAAATCTGGCGGGATAGGATGATTTATACCCATTTAAATATTGAAATTGATTTGAAACCTTCTTCGAATGAACTGAAAACAGAAAGATTCAATCTGAGCAAGATTATTTACATTCTGCCTGTGTCTTCGTTTTCGGCAGCTTACAGATATGAAACAGAGTGGAAGTAGCCGGAGCTTTTGGAGGCTAACAGTGCCTTTGGAACCTAACTAAGATGTCGAAAGTGCCGAGGTTTTCAAAATGATAGGATTTTCTGTCTGGGTCATAAATGCATTTGTTTCAATGTCAATAATACAAACGTATCACAATGTTTAGGAGCATCTCAAACCTCCCATAACCATAATTGAACTTCTTGTTTGCAGGCAGCCAAGCTCGCAAGGGATTTTATTGGAAAGACTCCTTGAAATGATTGTTGGTAGCCATATCTGGCAATTTGCCATGTCGAAACACTCTTGCAATTTATGTATCCTGTGTAGTACTATGTCGGTGAATCTGATAACCATAGGCAACTTTATATTCGATCTTTGTAGAGATTCAATCAAGCCCACGATATCAATTGAACCATCGGAAGTGCCCCATGGTTGAACACAGACATTCCTATGAGTATTGATGGACAAATAGGGAGCTCCTCAACCTTCTATTCTGTATAGTTGAGCGCTACCATTTACCTCTCACTTGGCCCTGTCTCTGTATGTTCCTGTGCCTATGACTCTGCCCCTACTGCAACTTGATTCCTTCGTCTTAGTCGAGGCCTGCTCATTATTATTACTGTGAACAATTTTGCAACTCCCCTTCTTCGCTCCCTTGAATTCTGGGGAAAAGTTTCTCGACGAAAATTGAAACAATGTGTGCAGTGAACCACAGAACACCATTCAGGCAGAAGAGACTAAGGATACTGTCAAAGGCTTGCACCCTTCAACTTATTCGACATCTCATACCTGCCCAATCCATAAAGAGTATTGATCAAACAGAAAAGTGCAATCGTGACTCTTCCTCATGATCCGATGTCTTCCATTAAAACCTGTCAAACATTCAAAAACCCAGATGCGCACTCATTTTCTTCCTTCAAATCAAGCATTTAACATTTTCAACTTGCGGTTTGACTTATATCTGACTGTCTTGACACCTGTGTGTTGATCTGCTGATAAGAAGCTTAGAAAACCTATGACTGCCACTCCTCAAAATAATTTAAATATTTGGCATCCAATCCTTACCGCACCATATGAGTTGTCAAAGTAACGGTCTGTAAAACTATTGATGAAAATGGACATCTATTTCAATGAGATACTTCAAATATGGAGCTTGGCGTTTGAATGTGGCTTTAATGTGCTGAGTGGCATATAGATTTGGTTTGTGAACTTTGGTAGGTGTGGGTAGCTTAATATACAGTGTGGCTTTGACTTAACCATAAATGAACTTTATCTATAGAAATATTTACATAGACTTATCAATGAAGAGTAGGTAGGTATGGTGCTTGGCTTATGGAATTGACTTTCGATGGATATTTGATAGTTTAGGATTAGAACATTAACTTAGGATACTATATTGTGTGACCTAAGGTCAAGTCATTTTAAAGCACACACCACTTTTGCTTTGGGGAATTTGAGGTTTAGAGGAAGAAAGCAAAAGTTTTTGGGCAAAAGTGATCAAGTGATAAAGGGCTTGGGGGTTATGGTCTTGGACAAAAATTTAGAAATGAGCGTATTAAATAAAAATTGAAAAGACACTCTAAAAAATACCAGTGCCTTTTTTATCGCTAACAGGATCTATGATCCTTGAGGTCATAATTGTGTCCCTTACTAGGGCCATAAAATATGGAGAAAGTGTTTGTATAATTAGGAATCATGTGCAACGCAAGCTCAACATAAATATGCTTTCTAAAATATAACATAGCATCATCATGGCTTGGCAACATGCCCCATGCATTTAGGAATCTATCATAAGAATAACACAACGTGAACTCAAGCTTAAACTTACATGATATAAGCTTTTCCCCTTTAGTACGTAGGGATATCAAACAAAGTACACGTCACATATTTTCCCCTCATGGATTAGAAAACCATAGGCCACTCATCAAGCCCCAAAACATCTCTGTTCCTCATCCTAGCAATGATCCTCTTAAGGATAGTCATTTGTACAACCCACCTATATATCTCCATCAACTGATTGGCATTCTCCGATATCATCCTCATTGATCATTGATCAACAAGTGATGCTATCACCCCAAATGCGAACTATTTCACTCATCAACCGCTCATGTTTCTTTTCAATCTCTATGCTAATGTGAATAATCTAATTTTCCCAAGGCACAAGAGATGGAGGAAGGTTTTGTAACTAGGGATATTTGCAAGTCAGATTAAAAAATACAATTACAAGAACAAGTTTCTATAACAAAATACATTAAAAACTATATTTGATATAAATAAATAAAAACATTCATAGTTAAAAACATCCATAATTGAACACAAATATACATAATACCTTTCTCCTCTATTTATGCATTCTATGATATAGGCACACAATCGAGTGCAAGTGCACTCCCACTCCGACTTGAGTTATGAGTTTTGAGTGACTAGATGGTGCAATCCCTATCAAATTTAAAATATATTAACAACACAATTACAAAACTTTCAACTTTCTATTTATACATCATATTTTTTTCTAAAGTATGGTAATAATTCATGTACAATTAATAATAACTACAAGTATCTACACATGCAAATCCTATCATGTGTCGGAGATAAAACTATAAGTCATCTTCTATCGACCTCGATGTACTCTAGAACTTTGGGTGGCACATCGAAACCTCTTTATCTCTTGTCTATCTCCAAGGAATCTATATAAGAAAAATTGACCAATTAGATAAATGTTAGAAATGTTGATGTTCAATTAATCTATTTAACAACCCATCAGGGTGTTACTCAAAAATAAAAATTTATACTAACAAATCTGCGTGAAAATCTAATACTAATACTTGAAGTTCAACATCGAATAGTCAAGTCTAAGTATCCAATAAAAATAGAGCACAATGATTTATGTCATGAATCCATAAAGAGTAAACACACAACTAAATTAACCAAGCAAGATATTTTGAACCATAACCAATATATGAATGTAAAATACCTATAATCCTTAAGTTGTCTATAGTCCAAGTGTTGCACTGTCAATGCTCTAGATCCCTTAAACCTATCTTCAATAAAAAGAGGGAAATTAAATCCGAAAGTCAATTTTCTACTCAACCAATGCAATCACCTTCACAAACCATTTCCCTGTGAATAAATCTCTTCTAAGTAAATCTCAACCCAATAAATTGAAAAACATTTAAACACATAGAAACTCTAAAACATAAAATCATAATAAACATCATTCTCTCACTAAATATCACAAAAAAGCTCTCAACAAATCAAACTTGGTGTAATGACGAGGCACACTTTAAACAAAACCTAACATTTTCACTATCGTACATAATGCATAAAGTACAATCCTATAACGTGCATCCCAACATCCAATGTTCCTTACACTTCACTCATGATTTCCTCATATTTTATAGATATCATAGAGTTTCATGTCGGTGGAATCTAATAAAAGATTTGGAATCTAAGAATCAAAGATTTATCCTATAAAATCTCGTCATATATTATGTCACACTACCATTGATGGTTAAATCTCGTCATATATTATGTCACACTACCATTGATGGTTATGTCTTAGAGTGAAAGTTAAAAAAGCACTTAAACTATTTTTTTTAAATTGAATATGATGGTCATATAATATACTTATTGTGTTATCCACAATAGGCCATGCAATTTCACCATGCCTTGTAATTAGAATCCTTGTGAGACACACTTTCCCATTTGAAGCATCATTTCTTTTTATCAAGGTAAACATTACAAGTTTATTTAATTGAGGGAGAATAATTTAATTGCATTTGTAAGGCTAGGTCGCAGGGTCAATGATAATAACATAAATTTAAATAATAATAAAAATAGGATTATGTTGAGGAAAAAAGCATGCATTCATCTAAATCTTGGAATTTTAAGCATGTAGTTTTTAATCTCTCTGCACATGTTAATATGGTTTTATAGAAATGTATATCATGTATACTTATCATAACCAATGAAGGAATATGATGCGATAATGATCTTTCTATAGACTTGGATGTTTAACTAATCCACATCTTTTATTTAATGGAAGTAATATTTATGGTTGTAATAAGATTCAGTTTACTTCTTATATGAAGGGTTATACATGAGGGGAGGAGATGAGATTTTATAGTAGTATAAGCAATTCCAAGACATCATAAGATAGGCATATTAGATTGTTGTTTCATACACACCATCCACACAATACTCTCACAAAAGAGGAGTAGAAGGTCAAGAAAGCAAGCATAATCATCATGCTACCAATCAACCATTATGTTAGTAAGAGAGACTACTCCCATGTGGCTTTCTCATTGGCATAAGGATCATGGACTTTCCACAAACTAGCCTTCGCTAAACAAACATCTAAAGAGTTATAGTGGTTCCATTGGAGCATTCAATTAGTTTAAAGATAAAAAACATAAGTAGATGTACACATATACACCTTTCCCTTGGGACATTGCATACATCTCTCATGCAACTCAAAATAGGTATTCAAGGGTTTGTAATTGTACGATACTAAATCTTCATGGGAGAGAAATTGGAGAGTATTAGTGTCCAATTAGTCTAGAGTAGGGTTTGTCAAAACAAGGGTGATCTAGTTCTCTCCTTTTGTAATCCAACTATTTTACACTACCAAATACAATATACGTGTTTTGAGCAATAACATCCATCAACTCAACTTCGAGCTAGGATGGGTTAGCTAACTCCTCAGGAAAAATAAAAATACTACAAGGAAAGGGTATCAATCTCAAAGGAGGAAGTACTACACTAGATGATCTACAATCCTTGGGGTCATAATTGTCTCCCTTACTAGGGCCATAAAATATGAAGAAAGTTCTCATATAATTAGGTCTCATGTGCAACACAAACTCAACATAAATATGTTTCATAAAATATAACATAACAATGTCATGATGTCATAACATGGCCCACACACCGAGGAATTTATCATAAAATAACAAGATTTGAACTCAAACTTGAACTTAGGCTATTTAAGCTTTTCCTCTTTAGTATGTAGGGATATCAAATAGAGTATGCCTCACATATTTTACTCGTGGTTGCAACAACTGTAGGCCACTCTTCAATCCCCAAAGCATCTATCTTCCTCCTCCTAGTAATGATTTTCTAAAGGCTAGTGATTAGTACAACCCACCTATATATCTCCATCAACTAACTAAAATTATCCAATGTCATCATCATTGATCGAAAAGAGATGCTATCACCCCAAATGCCAACTATTTTTCTCATCAACCACTCATGTTTCTCTTCAATATCTATGATAATGTGAGTAATTTTATTTTCCCAATACACTAGAGATGGAGAAAGGTTTTGTAACCAAGGATATTTGCAAGTAGGATAAAAAAACACAATTACGAGAACAATTTTCCTAACAAAATATATTTAAAACAACATTTGATATAGAAATGAGAATTCACAATTGAAACATCCACAGTTAAACTCAAATATGAAAAATACATTTCTCATATATTTGTGCACTATATGATATAGGTGCACTCCCCCTCCTACTTGAGTTATGAGTGACTAGAAGGTGTGGTCCCTATAAAATTTAAAATATATTAATGACACATTTACAAAACTTTAAATTTTGAATTTACACATCATAATTTTTTCTAAACTATGATAATAATTCATGTATAATTATGAATAAATACAAGTATCTACACATGCAAATCTTATCATTTGTTGGAGATACAACTATAAGTCATCTTCTATCAAGCTCGATGTACCCTAGAAATTCGAGTGTAACATTGCGACCTCCTCATCTCTCAACTATATCCATGTCAATCTATTTAAGAAAACTCAACCAATTAGATAGATGTAAGAAATTTTGATGTTCAATTAATCTATGTAACAACCCATGAGGGTGTTAGTTTATTTATTTTTCTAATACCACCACATCTACTTGAAATTTTAATTCAACATCAAATAATCAAATCTTAGTATCTAGCAAGAACACAGTACAATGATGTATTCCATGAACCCATAAGGGGTAAACACACAACTGAATTAACAAGCAAGATAATCAAAGAATCACAACCAATACATGAATGAAAAATACATATATTCCTTAATCTCTATAGTTTAAGTGTTGAGCTACCAATGCACAAGATCCCATGAACTAGTCTTGAATCAACAGGGGGGAAATCACACCTAAGGGTCAATTTTTACACCCAAATATTGCAATCACCTTCATAAGTCCCCCCTGAGTAGGGCTCATCTTAGTGAAGTGAGGAAGAGTTAGTCACACAAAAACTCTCAAGGAATCATACATAGTATCCCAATGAATAACACAATCATGCTCTCAACAAATCAATATTGGTGTGGTGGAGAGGCTCTTGGAATTGCGGTACCTCCAAATCCCATGGGATTATAGTATGTAGGGCCCTTACTACCACCTTCAACCTTGGTGATCACAACCACACAAGATAGTGGCACCCCTTGTCAGCACAAATCTTACCACCACCTTCAACTTTGGTGATCACAACCACACTCGACAGTGGCATCTTGCTTTGAAAAAAAATTATTACCGCCTTCAACCCCTAATGGTTGCAACCACACTTGGTAGTGTTGTCCTACAATTTGGACCCAAGAGAAAAGTCTAAGGATCCATGCACACTAATCTTAAGTACCCCAAATGTTGCATGAACACTTCTATCACTTTATCCCACATGGATCAGCTTAGAGCAATCAACAATTATGATCAACCAAAAATACAGAATCCCAAATTATAATGCATAACAAAAGTTATTCCAAAACCATTTCCTCATGGTCTAACCAACCCCAACAATGGGTAGGTAGCTTCTTTTGTACTCCCTCTTAGTGTAACATCTTCCCAATATTTCTCTCTTGTTTTACCCATACATATGTAAGGGATAAGTTGGGATTGAGGGTGAATTTACAAGTGTCAAAAACAAGGTAAAAGTGAGTTACAACCCTTTTCCCTTAAACCCATTCACCTAAGTTAACTTTTTAGACATTTCCAAAACTCTTCCCCTTCCTCGAGGACTACTAAACTCTCAGATAGGATAGTCATTCTCATTGACATATGAGCCCTTCACTTAGGTGCATTTCACATTTTTCACCAAGGTCTTCAACCTACAATAGGTGTGTGTGTGTGTGTGTGCACGAGTGTGTGTGTGTGTGTGTGTGTGTGTGCACATAGTTATTGTCGTCATAATCAATCACGTGAAAAATCCCAATAGCAAGGAATCCACATATGTGTGTATCATAACATGAAATATCTCAAAGACAAGGCATCCAACATATGTGTATATCATAACATGGATAGATATTGTTAATTTTTCATTAAAAAGGGTTATAATAAACTAACTCATCAAATAATAAATATCAATGTCCACCATAACTAGGAAAATCACATAGATGTCTAGGTCTAACATACTCAATCAATGACCAACAAACAACAATAAAAGGACTTATGATTCTAGAACAATATTTCCTAACATCAAAACAAAGATCCTATCATCAAGGTGTTAAAATCCTCCCCTTCTAACAAGGGCTATGATTCAAAGTCATATCATCATCAAACAAGGGACAATAAAACTTCTTCATTTCTAATCCTAGTTCATGTGTGTTGTTATCTTCTGAATAGTTCTTTTAATTGACCTCGACCCAATTTATTACTTATTGCACAAATTATATTGCATATTTCCTATAATTGCCAATGGTGAACATTTTTATAGCATCAAAGTCTAACCCGTGACTAGGATTAGGTACATATTTAATATGCATATAAACATGAAAAACATTATGAATTTCCACATGTGGTGGTAAGGCTAGTCAGTAAGCCATGGCATCTATCTACACCAATATCTCAAAAGATCCACAATATATTTGTGTTATCTTCTTCCATTTCTGGGTGCAATGAACTACTTTTAAGATTAACTATAAAACACACATTTTCTTTGACCTTAAAACATCATTCTATCATTATTTTGGATGCATAGTTTGTTGGATTACTGAGAGGGGGGGTGAATCAATAATAGAGAAATCCTTTTTAACCATATAATGCAAGTGTTATATCAATGTAGCATTATCATCCAATATTTGCATAGTAAATAAACAATGAGCAAATGAACAATCATACACATACACAATACACCAGTGTTTTTAGGTGGAAACCCAAAGCAAGAGAAAACCACATAATGCTTTTTATTACATGTCTTGAAGAATTACATTCATTAGAAGCACCAACTTCCTTTGTTTTCCAGCTGCAACTGGAAGGAGGCTCCAACCCCTTAGTTTCTCAGGCTACAACCCGAGGGAAGCTCCAACTCCCCAATTCTTTGGCTACAACCAAAAGGAGGCTACAACCCCCTATGTTCTCCGACTACAACCGGAAGGTGGCTACAACTACCTGTCCTTGCCCCATCCAACTGCCCTGACGTATAAGTAGAATGATGGAACCACTGTCACACTATCACTGTGAGATATACTACTGTAAACCTGTACCAACCAACCTGCACCAAACAACATGTACCAATAACTTGAACCATGCATCAACCTGTACCTCAACCTGTAATCAACTTGTACTATAAACAAGTGCACCAACCTGTACCTCAACCTCAACCAAAATCCATCATCAATTTCATCATCCAAATCTGATTTGTAACTCTGTAATAGACCTGGTGTATATGATCACATACTTGCAAACCTTCCTTAACTTTAACAAGAAGAGACTAGCATTTTCATCAAACTTTACTTTAGTCTCACATGACTAATTTTGGATTAGTCAACAGCCCTAACTTGAAATAATCATAACTATGTACATGTAATGAATAAAGATTTGAAAATAGTACACAATGTTCTTCAGTGTGTTTTATGCAATTCATCCAGGTGTCACTACTTGGAACCTCTCAGAAAAGGTGTTATAGCAAAAATGGCATACCTTGTTGAATTATGGCTTATTCTAGAGAGTGAAATTGTAGAGCGTGCCCCACACAGAATATTTGTTGCATGGATCTGAAAATTGTACAAAGAATACTAACGACTATACTCTAGCCAACACATTTGGTCTTACTGAATTTTGACCTGTTATGAAGAAGTTACGACGTTTTTACCCGAAACACCTATTTTAGACTAGTTTTAGGACTAGCCACAAACCCTATTTTCCACAGAGTGTAACTCCAAAAATACAACGAACCACAAGCTTAAATTTTTACCACAACTACTTGGATATGTTTCTTCAATGGTCTCCCAATTTCACAGTCTGAATCATTCTAGAAAAAAAGTTATTGTGAAAATGGTGAGATGACCTATAAATAACATACCTTAGAAAGCATCATCAAAAGAATTTGTACAAGCTGAAATTTGTACCACAACTACTTGGATATGTTTCTTCAATGGTCTCCCAATTTCACGGTCTGAATCATTCTAGAAAAAAAATTATTGTGAAAATGGTGAGATGACCTATAAATAACATACCTTAGAAAGCATCTTTACTTCACCTTCCCTCTGAAATTCAACTTAGATATCCTTTGGTTACCTTAGTCACCTGTAGATATTCAATATTCTTAAGTGTGTTTGAAATGCGAGAGCCTTGCCTCTTATTATACTTTCATGTAGCTTCCTTAGAAGCATCTTCTAGAGCACTTTGTCCACATAGCCACTTTGTCCACATAGTCACTTATGTCCAACTTTGCCCAATTTTCCACTTGTCCATATATCCAATAGCCACTTGACTACTTAACCCATTTTCCTCATTTTAGGGTTAACCTTCTTATAACCACTTTCCATAATTAGAAAGTTCTTCATTTACTTTATTATTTAAATAATCCTCGTTGACTTTGTCACTTCACTTCATTATTTAAATAATCCTCTTTGGCTTTGTCACTTCACTTTATTATTTAAATAATCCTCTTTGTTTTTGTCACTTCACTTTAAATAATCCTTTTTGACTTTGTCACTTCACTTTATTATCTAAATAATTTCTTCTTTGCAAGCACTTTGACTTCTTTGACCTTTTGAGGCCTCAAGTCAACATATGAGGGTCCTCCAAATTCGTAAGGCCATAACTCTCAAACCGTGAGGAGTTATGTGACGTTCCACATACCACCATAAATGGCATGACATGTACTATCCATCTAGAATAGTCTTACCTGCAAATATATCAAAACTCATACCATTATACATCAAACAAACTTGGGTCCATTACCCAAACCTTTGTGCTACCAGAATTCACTACCAGACTTTCTTCAAGGGTTGACATCAATGAAAACCAACCTAATTAATCAACAATATTCCCCTTTGGCATTGATGGCAACACTCTGATGCAATATTGAAATCATATCACTCATGCTCCCCCTGGAACCATGCCTGCATATTTGTGACCAACGCTCCCCTGCCTCTGTCCTCTACATCTGATAAATCTCTCCCCCTTTGTCATCAATGGAAAAAGTATCATTCCATTCTGGTCTTCTCCCCCTAACTGACTCGTCTAATCTCCCAACCTGAACTGTCCTCTTTATGGTGCTTCCTCGTGTACATCTAAGACATATAAGATAAGCATTCAAAAGTATTAATTTTGGAGTAGAAATAACTCTGAGTCTCTGGCGAAGATACTCAAAGGCTTCCCGTGGAAGCGGTTTTGTAAAGATCTCTGCCACTTGTTCTTTTGTTCCCACATATTCAACTCGATGTTCTTTTCTGCAACATGTTCCCATAGAAAGTGATACTTGATTGGAATGTTCTTCGTCTTGGAGTGCATCACTGGGTTCTTTGAGATACTCATGGTGCTTGTATTATCACAATAGATTGGAATGGGCTCATCATACTCAACTTGTATATCTGTAAGAGTTTGTTTCATCCATAGAACCTCTGTACAACATGTTGTTGCTGCAATATACTCTGCCTTGGATGTAGATAAAGATACCGATGATTGTTTCTTTCTTAGCCATGATACTAAACACTCACCCAAGTAGAACGCTGCTCCACTGGTGCTTCGTCAATCATCAATGCAACCTGCCCAATCTGCATCTGTGTAGGCAATAAGTGATAGATCATTTCCTTTTGGATACCATAATCCAAACTCTTTTGTTCCTTTGAGATATATGAAAATCCTCTTCACTGCTAATACATGTGATTCCTTTGGTGCTGCTTGAAATCGTGCCACCTTGACGCCAACCGCACTCCTCGGAGCACGACCGCTCTCCTGAGGACCTTCTTTCTCTCCCGGCCCGAAGAACTCAACGGTTCTTCTAATTCCCAATTGGGAATTCTGCACCCCACATGTTCTCTTCGACTCTTGATCCTTTCTACTGGCTTATCGGAGGATCAGAACTTCGCGCTTCGCGAGTTCTCTATTGATCGAAAGGGCTCTCGGGTCCCCGAGCTCCAATGTCCCGATCTCTTCTCGCGCTCTCGAGAATTTCTCTTTTTCGCGACTTCGCGCCTCGTGACACTATGCCTTTGGAGTCCCAACCTCTGAGATCCGAAACACCGAGATGCCGACAACTCGTGATCTCGCCGCCTCGCGTTCTCGCCACTCGCGAGACCAACCTCATGATCCTTCAACTCCCGAGACCCGATGTCCCGAGATCACCTGCCACGTCACCCGACTATGGCCCACACTATACACAGGATCGTCGAGACTTCGCTTCTCGCAATCTCGCGTTTTCCTTTATACAAAGTAGGAGTCTTACCTCGTGAACTCCCGATGCACCAATCCACGAATAGAACTAATGTTCCTCATAACCCCAATCGACGGTTCCCGTTCAACTGAGCTTGGAACTTCCTTCTGCCTGCACTGTAAACTTTATGTCCACGTTCCTTCTTGCGCAATCCTCGAGCAAGAAGGGTCTCTCCACGAGACTCGTGCGCCAACCCGCTCGCTTCTCTTCGACTTGCTCGTGCAACTTCTCCGCTACCTTTTAATAACTTTGAAGGCCTACCCTTCCTGAGCTTCAACGACTTCAAACCTCTCAGGAAGAACTCTTTGCACGCACCTTTTGCGGCAAACCTTCAAGCACTCTAATTATTGAAGCCACTCGACTCTGCGCACTCCTGCAGTAGTAGTCTTTCAGTCCCTTTGCTCAGAATCGCAACTCTGAGTCTTCGTCCAGCCTACACACGCCTTGCACGGCTCTGATGCCAAATCTACACTTCTAAGAACTTAGAACAAAAGTTACCTCTACTTGAACCCTGCAGTCACACACTCCTTGCGGACAAATTCAACTGCACTTCTTGCAGGAATTCTCTGGTTCAAGCTAGAGAAACAATTGAAACTAACTCCTTGTTCTCATAGAATTCGCTTCAACATGAAATCACATACACAACAAATAAAAGCAAATGCATGACAAGAAGCAAACATTCAAGAGAAGAATATCAACAATACACAAAGAATAACACAACCATGGAATTGAATCAAAGCTTTTTTCTATTAATTCAATGTCTGTACATGGAAGTTCTTCATACACGTCTCTGCTTGCTCTCTTCAGTAATATTGCTTCCTTATTTTACAATGTACAAAGGAGGGTGTCTATATCCCGTTTCCCTCTCGAGATCTAAAGTTATCAAATCTATAAATAAATGTTCTATCTACTTACATTAAATCTTATTAAATGCCTCATCTACCTAAGGACGTGAGCTATCCGCTCAAGATCCATATACAATATACAAGTGTGCTTCATCAAATCAATACATTAATGTTTGCGCAACAATATCAAGATGAAGTTCAAAAAGAAATTTGCTGGCTTGTCCAGCTGTCTCCCGCTTTCGCGCTAGCTTGCTTGATGTGGGAGATGCTCCTGCATCATACTCCCTCGCTTGAAAAATTTCATGGGCTCCTGTCCATGAGCTCCTGCACGGTGTGTCCATGCTTCTGTATGATTTCTTCGCTTTCCCAGCTAGCATCCTCCACTGGGTGGTTCTTCCACTTCACCAGATATTCGAAGTATTGCTTTCATCTGGTTTTCTTACCCACTCGCTTGTCCAATATGTACTCCATCTACAACTTTTCTGCAACTGGTAATTGCTTTTTCCACTGGATTACTGGTTCCTCAGTTCCAGTCTCTATTTCTCCAACCCTGTATGGATATAAGTCTGCGATATTAAATATTGAAGATATCCCAATGCCATCTAGCAACTCAATCTCATATGCATTCTCCCCAAATTTCTTCAGGACTCGGCATGGTCCAATTTTCTTCATCTTGAGTTTATTGTATGTTCCCCTTAGGAACCTTTCCTTCCTCAAATGTGCCAGAACAAGATCCCCAACTTCAAACTGAAGTTGTCTCCTATGCTGATCTGCTCTGCGCTTATACTCTTGATTTGAGTCTTGCAATCGCTGCTTCACCTTGCTGTGAAGTTCTCTCATCACTTCAGCGAACTCTTCGGCACTAGCACTGCTAGTTGCAACTTGGTCTGACTCCCTGAGTTCAGAAACTCCCCTTGGTTGTGTTCCATACACAATCTGAAATGGGCTCTTGCCTATACTCTGATTCACTGAATCATTGTATGCGAACTCTGCCTGCGGCAACATGTTGTCCCAGTTGCTATGGTGCTCTGTCACCAAGCTTCTCAGCAAGTCTCCAAGACTTCTGTTGACCACCTCGGTCTGTCCATCTGTCTGCAGATGGTAAGTTGAACTAAACGCCAAGTTTGTTCCTAGCTTCTTCCATAGCGTCCTCCAAAAATGGCCTATGAATTTCGTGTCCCTGTCCGAGACTATACTCCTTGGAAATCCATGGAGTCTAACAACCTCTTTGAAAAACAAGTTTGCGATGTGCGTCGCATCGCTGGTCTTCTAACATGGAATAAAATGTGCCATCTTCGAAAACCTGTCTACGACCACAAAGATAGAATCAACCCCTCTTTGTGTCCTCGGCAATCCTAATACAAAATCCATACTGATCGCCTCCCATGGCCTCTCCGGTATGGGCAATGGCTGATAAAAACCCGCATTTTGCTTCCGGCCTTTTGAATGCTGACAAATCCTGCACCTGTCAACAAAATTTTTGACATCTGCTCGCATCTTCGGCCAAAAATACGATTCGCTTAATTTGGCAAATGTCTTGTCGTGGCCAAAGTGCCCTGCTAAGCCCCCACTGTGTTTTTCCTTCACCAAATTCTCCCTCATGGATCAATTTGGAATACACAGTTGATTGCCTCTGAATAGCAATCCCTCCTGGATCATGTAGTCTATCCATGGGCTCCGATCCCTAAGAACTGGATTCTCAGTTGCCTTGTATGCTTCTCCGAAATCCGCATCACCTGCATACATTTCCTTGAGGTTCTCAAAACCTAAAGTCTTGACTCGAAACTCCTGCAGTAGCAAACATTTCCTACTCAAAGCATCGGCCACTTTGTTAGCAGCCCCTGAAATGTGTTTGATCACAAACATGAAATTTTGCATATACTCTACCCATTTTGCATGCTTCTGATTCAACTTCTCTTGTTGACTCACAAACTACAATGCATGATTATCGTTGTACAATACAAATTCCTTTGGGATTAAGTAATGCCTCCACTTCTTTAATGCCTGTATGATAGCATAAAACTCTTTATCATATGTGGAGTATTTCAGCTTCGCATCATCTAGCTTCTCGCTGAAATATGCAACTGGTCTGTCCTCCTGACTCAAGACCGCTCCTATGGCATATCCACTCGCATCACATTTCACTTGAAATGTCTTCTTGAAATCCGGCAACACCAACACTGGTTGCTCTATGATCTTCCGCTTCAACAGATTGAAGCTCTTCTCTGCCTCTGTTGTCCAGTGAAAAATTTTATGCCGCTTCTTCACTGTGTCTATCATCGCTGCGCTAATTCCACTGAAATTCCTAATGAACTTCCTGTAGAAACTAGCCAAACCATGAAAAATTCTCACCTCGAACACATTTCTCGGTGATGGCCAATTCTTTATCACGTCCACCTTTTCCGGATCCATCTTCAACTCATTTGCTGATATGACAAAACCCAAATAAATGAGCTCTGTCTTCATAAATGAGGACTTCTTCATGTTAATCAACAACTTCTCTTGCTGTAGCTTTCTCATCACGATGGCCAAATGTTTCAAATGTTTAGCCTTCATCTTACTGTAGATCAATATATCATCCAGATATACGACAACAAACTTCCCGATGAATTCCCTCAGGACTTCATTCATCAGTCTCATGAATGTGCTCGGCGCGTTTGTCAAGCCAAACGGCATGACCAGCCATTCGTACAAACCTTCGTTTGTCTTGAACGCTGTCTTCCATTCATCACCTTCCCTCATGCGAATATGGTGATATCCGCTCTTAAGATCAATCTTTGAAAAATAATTTGCCCCACTTAGGCAATCCATTAGATCATCCATTCTCAGCAATGGAAATCTGTACCTGATGGTAATTTTGTTTATTGCCCTGGAATCTGTACACATACTCCAGCCTCCATCCTTCTTTGGACTTAGTACTATCGAAACATCACACGGACTTAGAATCTCCCTGACCAGTCCTTTATCCATTAATTCCTGGACCTGGTTCTTGACCTCCTCGTTCTCTTGAGGCGTCAATCTGTACGCGGCCTTGTTCGGTAAACTTTCTCCTGGTATGAGGTCAATGTGATGACTCACACTCCTCATCAGTGGCAACGAATGAGGTAATTCGTCCACGATGATGTCAGCGAACTCTCCCAGCAGTTCCTGAATCTCAACTGGTAAGTCATCCACTCTTGTGCCAGTCAGGACAATTCTTGGTTTCCTGACCACAAAGAATTGTGGATCTTCATTCTTCTCCATCTCTGTGAGAAGCTCTTTCCCACTCATGAGAAGTATCGTGTTACTTACTTCTAGCTTCACTTCTTTATCTTTTATCAGAAGCAACTTATGGATTCTCCCATTCTTCTCCAGTGTATATGTGTTCATCTTCCCGTCATGAATCACATTTCTGTCATATTGCCATGGTCTACCCATCAATATATGACATACATCCATGGGAATAACATCACACAGAATCTTATCATGGTATCCCCCAATTTTGAATTCAACTAAACACTGTTTAGTGACACTTACCCGGTGTCCTTTTTGTAACCACGAGACTTTATATGGACTCGGGTGTTTAGTCATTTCCAGCTCTAACTTCTCCACCATCTCGGTTGAAACGAGATTATCAGTGCTTCCACTGTCCACGATGACCTTGCATTTCCTATCCTTGGATGTGCAAGCTGTTCTGAACAATCTGGACCTCTGCACTGAGCTTTCCACCTCCTTCTCAGGTGCTAAAAGAACTTTATGCATCCCAAGCGATCTTCCGCTGTCTGCATCTTCTGACTCAGCATCACGCCTCTGCGCTTCAGTGATGTGAGTTTCTACTGCGTCTTTCTTTTTCTCTGGACACTCATATGACTTGTGCCCATTCTTCCCACATGTAAAACATGTGATCACTCCTCCTCTTCCTCTACCTCGACCTCTAGTATGAGGAAGAGTATTTGCATCAGCATAATCTCCTCGCTGATCATTCGGCTTCCCTCTCGGTTCAACATATGGCTGCTTCTGTTGTGAGGTTCCACCTCTCTCGACCTTACCCTGAGGTCTCTTCCATTCCTCTTTGGGCTTCTGGAATTTGTCTTGGGCAACTGCCTTGCCTCTGGGCTGACTCCTGCCTCGCCCTCGCTGTCCTTGCTTACGGCTTAGCTTCTCCTCGGCTTTCAGAGCCATCTGGTAAGCATCTTCCACCGTTCGGATGGTTAGCATGCTTAGCTCATCCTGAATGTCGTATCTCAGACCATTCAGATATCTCGCCACCTTCTCATCATCGCTCTCTCGATGACCTTCTTTGATGTTCAGTCGATAGAACTCTTCAGTATATTCCTTGACTGTCATCAGCTTCTGTCTTAGGTTCTGCATTCACCTGAACAGTGTGATCTGATAATCTCTTGGGATGAACTTCGCCTTCATCTTCACGATCATTCGATCCCAGCTTTTGATCTTTTGCTTGCCCTTGCTTTTGATCTTTTTCTTGCGCTTCACGAGTTCTCTATTGATCGAAAGGGCTCTCGGGTCCCTGAGCTCCGATGTCCCGATCTCTTCTCGCGCTCTTGGGAATTTCCCTTTTTTGCGGCTTCGCGCCCCGTGACACTATGCCTTCGGAGTCCCAACCTCCGAGATCCGAAACGCCGAGATGCCGACAACTCCTGATCTCGCTGCCTCGCGTTCTCGCTACTCGCGAGACCAACCTCATGATCCTTCAACTCCCGAGACCCAATGTCCCGAGATCACCTGCCACGTCACCCGACTATGGCCCACACTATACACGGGATCATCGAGACTTTGCTTCTCGCAATCTCGTGTTTTCCTTTATACAAAGTAGGAGTCTTACCTCGCGAACTCCCAATGCGCCGATCCACAAATAGAACTAATGTTCCTCGTAACCTCGATCGACGGTTCCCGTTCAACTGAGCTTGGAACTTCCTTCTGCCTACACTGTAAACTTTATGTCCACGTTCCTTCTTGCACAATCCTCAAGCAAGAAGGGTCTCTCCACGAGACTCGTGCGCCAACCCGCTCGCTTCTCTTTGACTTGCTCGTGAAACTTCTCCGCTACCTTTTAATAACTTTGAAGGCCTACCCTTCCTGAGCTTCGATGACTTCAAACCTCTCAGGAAGAACTCTTTGCACGCACCTTTTGTGGCAAACCTTCAAGCACTCTAATTATTGAAGCCACTCGACTCCGCGCACTCCTGCAGCAGTAGTCTTTCAGTCCCTTTGCTCAAAATCGCAACTCTGAGTCTTCGTCCAGCCTGCGCATGCCTTGCATGGCTCTGATGCCAAATCTGCACTTCTGAGAACTTAGAACAAAAGTTACCTCTACTTGAACCCTGCAGTCACGCACTCCTTGCGGACAAATTCAACTGCACTTCTTGCAGGAATTCTCTGGTTCAATCTAGAGAAACAATTGAAACTAACTCCTTGTTCTCATAGACTTCGCTTCAACACGAAATCACATACACAACAAATAAAAGCAAATGCATGACAAGAAGCAAATATTCAAGAGCAGAATATCAACAATACACAGAGAATAACACGACCATGGAATTGAATCAAAGTTTTTTTCTATTAATTCAATGTCTGTACATGGAAGTTCTTCATACATGTCTCTGCTTGCTCTCTTCAGCAATATTTCTTCCTTATTTTACAATGTACAAAGGAGGGTGTCTATATCCCGTTTCCCTCTCGAGATCTAAAGTTATCAAATCTAGAAATAAATGTTCTATCTACTTACATTAAATCTTATTAAATGCCTCATCTACCTAAGGACGTGAGCTATCCGCTCAAGATCCATATACAATATACAAGTGCGCTTCATCAAATCAATACATTAATGTTTGCGCAACAATATCAAGATGAAGTTCAAAAATAAATTTGCTGGCTTGTCCAGCTGTCTCCCGCTTTCGCGCTGGCTCGCTTGATGTGGGCGATGCTCCTGCATCACACCTGTCCAACTGCCTGCATTACATCTGGTCCGGATGCTGTCACATATAGTAGGCTACCAATCATTGACATGTATTGCCTCTGATCTGTAGACTTTGAATCAACATCTTTGCTCAACTTGCAAATGGTTTGCATGGGAGTGATAATTGGTTTGCAATCTTCTATTCCTAACTTCTTTAGAATTTCTCTGATATACTTGGTTTGAGAAATAAAATTTCCTTGGTTTCTTTGACATATCTAAAGACCCAGAAAGAAGGATAACTTTCCAAGTAATGACATTTCAAATTTATTCTGCATGTCCTTTGCAAATTTCTGGCTTAACCTGTCATCAATGCTTCCAAAAATAATATCATCAACATAAACTTCAATTAATAAAATACTATCTTGAGTTACCTTGATGTAGAGGTTGTTGTCTGCACTTCCTTTTCTGAACCTTGCCTGTTGTAAATATTTATTCAGTCTAGAGTACCATGCTCTAGGAACCTGTTTTAGACCATATAAGGCCTTCTTTAATTTACACACATAATATGCATTCTCTGACAACTGAAATCCTTCTGGTTGTTCAATGTAGATTTCTTCTTTAAGTTCCCCATTCAAAAAAGATGATTTTACATCCATCTGATACACTTTAATATTTTTGGAGCATGCATAAGATAAAAGCAATCAGATTTCTTCCATTTTGGCAACTGGGGAAAATGTCTCTTCAAAGTCGATTCCTTCAACCTGTGCACATCCTTTACATACCAATCTAGCTTTGTTCCTTGTAACCTATCCATCTTCAATTTATTCTTGTATACCCACTTTGTGCCGATCACATTCTTATCCTTTGGTCTTGGAACCAATTCCCAAGTGTCATTTTTCTCTATTTGATCCAATTCTTCATCCATGACCTTATTCCAAAATTCATCCTTGCTGGCCTCTTCAAAACATGTTGGTTCAATCGTAGATGAGAGTGATAGGTGTTTTTGTTCTCATGAATGAATTCTTCTTCTAGTCTCAACTCCTACATATTTGTTTCCGATAATCTGATCTGAAGGATGATTCTTTTATACTCATCTACTAGGTGTCTTTGGTGGCACATGTTGAACTTTCTCTTCTTATTCTGTCGGATCCTCTTCATCTTTCCCTTCTACTTCTTTTTCATCTTCTGCTTCTTCTTCGTAAAGTTGTTCCATTGATTCATTTTCTTCTTCCTTTGATTCTTGTCTACTTGTTTCATCAATTTTTACGTTGATGCTTTCCACAAATTTGTTCAATCTCAGGTTGTAATACTTGTATGCTTTCCTTGTACTTGAGTAACCAACAAGTACTCCTTTGTCCACACGAGAGTCAAATTTCCCATTCTTCCATCTTCTTTTTTAATGTAGCATTTGCTTCCAAAAACTCTGAAGTGTTTCACATTTGCTGGTCTTCCTTTCCATAGCTCGTAGGGAGTTTTGTCAGTGTTGTTTTTGAGCATTAATCTGTTTTGAATGTGAATTGTTGTATGCACTGCCTGTGTCCAAAATATATCTATAAATTTGGAATCCATTAGCATTGTTCGAGCCATTTCCTGTACTGTCCTGTTCTTTCTTTCAACAACTCCATTATGTTGGTGTCCTAGCAACGAAGAATTTCCTTTTTATTCCATGCCTGTTGCAGTAGTACATAAATTCCTTTGAAGTGAGCTCTCCTCCATTATTATATCTCAAGCATTTTATTTTTGAATCCATTTCATTTTCAACCATTTCCTTGTAGACCTTGAAGTTTTCAAAAGATTCTAACTTATTCCTTAGAAAACAAATTGTAATCATTCTTGTATAATCATCAACTAATAACATAAAATATTTCTCACCTTTTAAACCCTTTGTTGTAGTTGGTCCAACTAGATCTATATGCACAATTTCTGGTGGTATTGTCGTTGAATATTCTTTTGATTTAAACTTGGTGTTTGTTTGATTTCCTTGTTGACAATGCTTGCATAAAGTGTTGGTTGGTTTCGTGATCTGGAGAATTTCTCTAATTGCTTCCCTTTTGCCGACTTTAACAAGGTTATCAAAATGTATGTGATCCATTATTTTGTTCCATAACCAACTTTCATCTTCATTTCCTAGGAAACACATTTCATTTCCAATTTCACTTAATACATATATGTTGCTTGAAGTTCTCGCAATTGTTGCAATCAATTTTCCTGAACCTTCTTTTCTTATCTTGCACTTTTGTGAATTGAAAGTAAATTTATGACCTTGGTAACACATTTGACTCACACTTAGAAGATTATGTTTCATATCTTCTACTAGTAGAAAATTTTCTGCCTTGGTATTCTTGTTCTCAATTCCGACTGTGCCTTTTCCAATGATTTTAGTTGAATCATCATTTCCGAAGGAGACTGATCCATATTTTTCCTTTATTTATGTAAGAAACTTGTCTCTATCATCTGTCATGTGTTTTGAGCAACCATTGTCAACATACCAACCACTTTTCTTCTGCTTAGCTTGTAGAGCGAGTGTGCATTCTTCATTGCTATACTGATTCTGCTTTCTTATCCATGTCCTTTTCTGAGGTTCTTGTCTGTGACTGTTGTTGTTATGTTGTGGCTCTCTAGGAGGGACTGTCATTCTGCAATATTTGGTCATGTGTCCAAAGTTGTTACATTTTTAGCATTCCACTTCAGTGCTCAAAGATTCAAACCTGTTGTAACTTATTCTCTATGTTTCACTAGGCCTTCTTGGATAACCCTTTTGTGTATGACTTTCATAGTTGTTTATGTTCCCGTTGTTAGCTCTGCAATTCACAGCTTTATGTCCAAAATTATTACATGCATAACATAAACCAAAAAAGATAGTTTGATACCTGGGAGTTGAATATCTTCTGAAAGGAGGTACTCTTATGAATCCTTGTTCTTCCCGAGGCCTATTTGTTTATGTTGGTCTTTGATTTTGAAATCTGAATCTTCTTGGTGGAGGAGTGTCCCTGTAATTTTCTTTGTAGACCTTCCTATCCCATTTGATTGTTTCTACATAGCTTTTTGGATATGTTTCTTGTTCTGTTGTTTTGGAGCTTGATCCCTTTTTTGTTTGATTGTATCCAAGTCCAGACTTGTCATGATGAGGTTTTTGACTGTTGATAATGTCATTCAAAACTTTTTCACTGTTTTGATTAGTCAACAACCCTAACTTGAAATAATCATAACTGTGTACTTGTAATGAATAAAGATCTGAAAATAGTACACAATGTTCTTCAGTGTGTTTTATACAATTCCTCCAGGTGTCACTACTTGGAACCTGTCAGAAAAGGAGTTATAGCAAAAATGACATACCTTGTTGAATTCTAGATTATTCTAGAGAGCGAACTTGTAGAACGTGTTACCCACATAATATTTGTTGTATGGATCTGAAAATTGTACAAATAATACTAAAGACTATACTCTAACCAACACATTTTTTCTTACTGAATTTGGATCTGTTATGAATAATTTATGAGGTTTTTACCCGAAACACCCGTTTTAGACTAGTTTAAGGACTAGCCAAAAACCTTATTTTCCACGAAGTGTAACTCCAAAAATACAAAGACCCACAAGTTGAAATTAGTACCACAACTACTTGGATATGTTTCCTCAATGGCCTCCCAATTTCATGGTCTGAATCATTCTAGAAAAAAAGTTATTGCGAAAATGGTGAGATGACCTGTAAATAACATATCTTAGAAAGCATCATCAAAAGAATTTATCCTCCCTTGAATTTAGGTCTTCTTTACTTCACCTTCCCTATGAAATTAGGCTTAGATATCCTTTGGTTAACTCATTCACCTGTAGATATTCAATATGCTCAAGTGTGTTTTAAATGAGAGAGCCTTGCCTCTTATTTATACTTTCATGTAGCTTCCTTAGAAGCATCTTCTAGACCACTTTGTCCACAAAGTCACCTATGTCCAACTTTAACCAATTTGCCACTTGTCCATATATCCAATATCCACTTGGCTACTTAACCCATTTTCCTCATTTTAGGGTTAACCTTCTTATAACCACTTTCCATAATTAGAAAGTTCTCCATTTACTTTATTATTTAATAATCCTCCTTGACTTTGTCACTTCACTTTATTATTTAAATAATCCTCTTTGACTTTGTCACTTCACATTATTATTTAAATAATCCTCTTTGACTTTGTCACTTCACTTTAAATAATCTTTTTTGACTTTTTCACTTCACTTTATTATTTAAATAATTTCTTCTTTGCAAGCACTTTGACTTCTTTGACCTTTTGGGGCTTCAAGCCAACATATGAGGGTCCTCCAAATTCACAAGGCCATAACTCTCAAACCGTGAGGAGTTATGTGACGTTCCACATACCACCAGAAATGGCATGAAATGTACTATCCATATAGAATATTCTTACCTACAAATATATCAAAACTCATACCATTATACATCAAACAAACTTGGGTCCATTACCCAAACCTTTGTGCTACCGGAATTCGCTACCAGACTTTCTTCAAGGGTCGACATCAATGACAACCAACCCAATTAATCAACATAGTTCTTTTGCCAATATTGAGCAATGTTTAGGTTCTATTGAACTTGCTTTACTATATTTTCCATTTCTTACAGAGTGTTCTATTCTTGAGTCAATTACACTTATAGTTTATCCCAACTCATAGGAGAACTGCACTTCCATATGTATAGGGATTCAAACTAACTTTTCTTCATAGAGTGATGATATCCATTATTGTTAGAAAACTCCATTAAAGGTAGGTAGTGTTCCCAACTTCTTGGTTGATTCATCACATACATCTTTAGCATGTCTACTAAACTTTTATTAACTCTTTATGCATGCTCGTCTATTTATAGATGATAGGTTGTGCTAAAACTTAACTTCATGTGTAATTCATGAAACAAACTTTGACAAAACTTGGAAGTAAACTTGGATTCATAATATGGCATGATCACCTTTTGTAAACCATGTGTTGTACTACTTCTCACATGAAAATACAAGCTATATCACACACATAATGAGTAGTCTTTACTAGAATGAAGCGAGTTATCTTTGTCAAGCGATAATCCTATAGTGAAGTTCATCGGTATTTATTCCCATTTCCAATATGGTAGACTAATGGATTCAAATTTTGAGTTGGATGTTGATGCTCCACTTTTAACTATTGACATTCTAGGAACCGAGCTACATATGTTGTAGTATCTGATTTCAAACCTGACCAATTGTATATTTGATTCATATTTTGATATGTTTGTTGATATCCTAGGTGTCTGAAATAAGGTGCATCATGTGCTTCATGAAATACTAACCTCCTGACATCCCTATGGTCTAGCACATAAATTCTTTTCCTCCAAATAAATAACCCATCTTTGGAATAATCATTGTACTTTTTGACTTCCTTTCCTATCTAGTCTTCCTTTGTAGTAGCACCTTACATAATTCTTGATACCATTTATCTTCCTGAAACCGAAACTTGCTTATTGATTTTATTTTTGACTGAGCTTGATATATTTCACTTGTATTTCACCTTTAGCTCAAGGATTAAACCACTAGATTCTCCTTTCCTCTTATATGAAATAGGTAATATGCATAGATACTAAGAAATTACATCCAATTCCACTTGTAGCATTCAAGTACAATTGTGTCTCTAAGTACTTCAATCTTTCATGAACTATTTGTAGTTCAAATTTTATACAGACTAGATAACGTCACCATGCTTTCAGAGCATGGTATAGACATAAGTTATAGAATGTGAGTGAGTTACTTCAATTCATGGGTGTTCAAATTACTTGATTCATAGATTACTACTCTTCCAACTTGCATGAGAACTCCCTTGATACATTCCTTGCATCAATGCATACCAAGAAATCCTTATCAAAATCAAGGATCACTAATATTGGTGCAAACAAGAGGAGCTTCTTACACTACTGAAATATTTCTTCATGAATGGTTTTCCAAAGAAACATAATTCCCTTACCATGAAACTTCAATAGTGGACCTATAATCTTTGAGAAATTATTTACAAACCTTTGATAGTAGCATAGGAGTCCCAAAAGGCTTCTTACCTCTACTTCATTCCTTGGTGTTGATGAACTAGATATGGATTCTATCTTCTTGGGTTCCACCCTTATCCCTTCTTTTGATATTGTGTTCCCAAGATACATGATCTCCTTCTTGAAGAATTCACACTTACCTAGTTTAGAATATGACTAGTTGTTGGAGATATTACACACCCACCTAGTATTTCCAATCCTTTGTTTATTAGTCTATGTTGAGGGCGCACCTGGTCAGAGATATTATCCCCTAAATGAGAATATTGTCCCCTAGATGAGGGCACCACCTCCTCTTCAATCATTACTCAGTTGTTTGTCAGTTAGACTAGTGGAGTCAAGTCATGCATGGAAACCTCAGTATTATCACCAAGTGTTGCATGCTCAGCTTGGGATCATCAACCAGAGGGTGCACTCACTTTGGGATCATCACCAAGAGGGTGAACTTGAAATGCATGAGGCTTGGATGGAACACCACATGTGCATGCATGAGATTCTCTCCACTCCACTTGTTTAATCCAATTAATTGGCATGGTTGGTTAACTAGGACTAGGTGGTAGATAACTCAATTTTTTGTCAGTGTGTGTCCACATATCTCTATAATACTACTATGGCGCATTATTTGGCTCATGTAGCTCATATATATTATAAAGTATTCACTCTTTGAGTGTGGAATATAGGGATATTACAATTCGTTATTATTTATCTCTCTCTCTCTCTCTCTCTCTCTCTCTCTATTTATTTTGAAAGCTTTGTGTGAATTTCTACTAGATAGGTTTTATATGCAAGTTTCACTAAAACTTCACATGGTATCAAAGCCCACAAGTTGCTAGGAATAAGGAACACAAGCACTCATTTGTAGGTACAAAATATTGAAGCAAGCACAAAGAATGGAATTACTTCCGTCGTTAGTGTTTCTTAAGAAATGCAATTACTTCAATTGGAAGCCAAAGCTTCTTCTTATTCTCAGAACAAGAGGCTTGTATTGAATAAACATGGCAACATAAACAAATCCCACTTTAACCGATGAGAAAAATAATTTTCTCAACAGATAGGATATGGCTTTCGGACTTATCTACATGTTTGTTTTCCTTAAAATACAACTTCATGTAGTATCACTCTCAACTCCAGACAAACTATGGACCAAATTGGAGGTCCTATTCAGGATAAAGGAAAATTGTGAAGAATGCATGCCAGAGAACACAAAGACAAATCCCATAGAAAAGCCACTGGAAGAACAAGCTTCTTGGATTTATCCTGAAGCATATTTCAAAGTTGAAGAAATTCCACTACATGCATCTAAAGAACAACATGCATAAGCTCCTTTGCTTCCTCTTGAAGTAAATCACATAGATGATACATCCTATCATTTGGATAAGATTTCAGATCTTATTTCTTAATCAGATTTGGAGGTACATGTGCATGCATGTGTTGATCCAAAACCAAGACCTAAATGGGCATAGTCCATTCTACCAACAGTCGATAATCTTGCAGGTGACCTTATCGATCCTAGAAAGACAAGATCCCAATTTGAGGGATATCCACATGCTTTCACAGTCATAGAAACATAAATGCCCATGCATTGCTACATGGTTTTGGAATCCAACCCTCAAGCCTATGCAAAGGTTAAAGATAATATGTATAGGAAAACTGCCATAAATGATGGGGATTTAGATATTCTGCCTACCAATGAAAGAAAGTGGATAGATATGGAAATCTTACTGGTGCATTTACTTCATAAAATCTATATAGACATATATATATTCATTAGAACCTTCACTGAGAAGATTGTTGGCCCTTGACCAAGTTTTGAAGAACACTTGGTCATATTTGATCGTTTTTGGGACTTCGACAGCTTGTCAAAGATGGAGCGCAACGCGAAGCGGAAATTGGGGGAGCTAGACCTGATTTTGGGTACCTTTAGGGTTTTGGGTTAATGTAATAGGAAAGGGATGTCGACCCATGGGTTTACCCACACTTAGGCCCATTTTTGTAATCTATAAATAGATACTTAGGCAATGTAAGTAGAGGACAGTAGTACATCTATGTGATGTATACCCAACGACTTAGTGCAAGTAACTAGATCTGTGTGATCGAATGTATATTGTAAGTGCTCTGTGCATGATTGTAAGAAGCTTGCAGAGCTCAGTGCAAGTTGTTGGAGTTTTGTGCTGAAGTGCAAGGAAGAAGGATCTAGCAAGTTGCGCAGATCTTCTGTCCTGTGCGAAGTAAGCACTATTGGAGCTCTGTGCTGTAAACTGCTTGACCGAGATAATAAAGAAGAAGACTTTGTGGACGTAGCCCCAGGGTGGGGGTGAACCATAGTAACTCTGTGTGTTGTGCTCTGTGCTTCGACCTAATGTGTTTGTCTCTCCCTTGCTAAATGCCTTGATGTGTTTAGATAGATCTAGTTATGCTTTGTGCTTATGAGATATGAATGAATGTTAGGTCTGATATATAAGATGCTTAGTGCTTGATTTTCCGAATCTAATCTATCTTTCCGTGGCTAAGTGCTGAATCATCGTAGATCTAAGTACATACTGCGATGCTTTGTGCTATTTGCAAGTATCATAAGGGTTGAATATTGATGGATAATTTATGCTAGGTAATTGCTAAGATATATAATCATAGATCTGTGTCCTAGCTAAGGTTACATACATCTGAGTCCTGTAACCACCCCTGCCTCTACATCGGGTGAGACTTCATCTGCTTCGCAGGTGTTGTCGAAAGGGTCAGTAGTTAGGGTTATGTTGGTGCACTCTTGAGCGTTGAACCCTGGGTCTGCCCCTGTGCCAACAAATGGTTCTGTTGCTGGGACCTGAAACTGTGATTGCTGGGAACTAAAGAAGAAGAATCTTTGTGCAAAATAATCTCTATGCATAGATCCGTTTCCCTAGTGCGCAAATTTTTACTCGACCTGTGAAGCTTTGTACCAGGAATAAGGTCAGATCTGAAGAAAGGAAGATCAGATCTGAAGAAAATAAGCGAGATCTGAATGCTCCGTGCTCTAAGAAAAGTAAAAGTGGAAATTTCTGAAAGAAAGAGGTCAGATCTGCAGAAAAGAGGTAAGATCTATAAGCTCTATGCTTTGATAAAGGTAAGAATAGTCTAAGTTTTAAATATGAAAGCTTTGTGCTCTGTAGAAGCAAATAAGTGAAATTTTTTATTTCTAAAGTATGGATTTAGATATGCTTGATAGATTTTGTCCTAGCTTGAAAACTAGGGTATTGTTAGATAAAAGAAAGTTTGATATGAATAGATCTGATAAGAATATTGAAAGATATGTTATACCTATGCATAGAATTTTTTTTTTGACTAACCAATGGATGTAGGACCCTAGAAAGAAACTTTTGCATGCTAACCATTATGATCCTAGCGCGCAGTACAAGAAGAATTGGGGATCATTGAAGAGAAAGAGAGGATTAATTCTTTGTTACAGTTGCAGAAGACTAGGACATCTTGCTAAGGAATTCCCTAGGAGAAACCCTAGTTGCCTCTGTTGTAAGGTTATGGACCATGAAGTACTGGATTTCCCTAGAATGATTGCTAGACTTAAAAATATGAATATGTAACAAGCAAACTCTGAAGGAGATCAAGAGACTAAGATTATAGAAGAACCCCAGAAAGAATCAGAGATTATGTTACTGAAAATGAAAGAAACCCTGAATGAACATAAAGATGCTAGTTTATCAGAGATCTTCAAAGAAAAGGAGAAAATCGAAGTAAGAATAGGAGACTTCGACATTGACTATGCTCTAGATGAGGGAACACAGATGAACATTATGACAGAAAGTACTTGGGAAACCCTAGGAAGGCCTGCTATGGTTCCTTCACTAGGAACCATAGGATTATTTAAAGGAAAAATGGTAACCCTATGTGGCAGGATTACTCAGATAGCTATGAGAACCCATGGAGCTTCGACAGAGGAAGAATTCAAAGTTTTTAAATTTATTGAGGACCATGCCCCATTTCCATCTTTGTTAGGCAAGATCTGGATTGAAAAAGACCAAATCCGGAGAAAAGAAGAAAAGGAAGCCCTAGAACAGAAGAAGCAAGAACTCATGGAATTTATGACTAGAAGGATCTCCTACTTGATGGAAGAAAAAGAGGACAGATCTAAGCTATTGAACACCAGGGACTTGGATATCAAAGTTATAAGAGAATTAGAGGAACCATAGAAGACCGAGATACCTAATCCATATGATGAAGGAGTATTACCCTTGGATCTGAAGAAAGAATCTTAGCATCGCGAAGTGTCTATGATAAGAGAAGATAAGAATTGGAATGGAAAAAGGATGACCGAGATGAAGATCACTGGGAAAAAGGCTAGGAAGCTAAGAAAGAAGAAAGCCAAGATCGAAAAGTTACAGAAGATTCCAGAGGAAACTTCGCAGAAGGAAAAATCACAGGAATCGAGCTTCGTCGGGATATCAGAACAATGACCTACGACACTTCCCCATGGCGAAACAATATAGCCGTTGGAAGCCAATATAACCGTTAGACTGCCATTCCAAACGGGTCAGAACGCATTTATGTCTCTCCACTAGACCGTTAGATCGCACCATATGGACAAAACATCAGTTAATGCTGCCTCATACCCCTTGTAAGCAGACCGTTGCTAAGTTTCCCTACTTAGTCCGTCGCACCATGCACCGAAAATACTTTTTGCTAAGTGAGAATTTGAGCCCGAAACTTGAGATTACTTCACCCTATGATCATCATCTTTTTTCCATACCATTCACTGTAGTCTCTGAATTCATTTTCACACCCGAGCTAGTCGACCCAAGCTTGTATGTCGGACGAGATCAACACTGCTGAGAAAGTAGTTGAAGAAGTTTTGATTGACTTAATGACTGAGAGAGTCATGTAGGAAATAAGAATGTCCACTGGCATCCAAGAATCATCCACGACAGGAGTACATGCCTCCCCATCGACTGCTCGAGCAGGGACATCTCGAGCCGACGCAGAGAAAATAAGTAAGCACAAGGATGACATTGCAAATGCCAAGCTTATCCCACGCATTCTACCAACTTACTTACCACCTCTAAGCGGTGCCATCAACCGTGAAAGTGTACCTGGAGAATTCGAGTACGCTTTGATCATCGCGTACCTTCCGAAAGGGGTGTGCGCAGTCCGTGCTGACCAGGATAAGCTCGCAGCACTGCAATTTAGTGATTTTAACCTCGAAGATCGTAAAGCTTACAACATGTTAGCTCCGCATAAGTACTTAACCAGGACCAAAGGAAAGAATTCTAAGATTGTCCCGCAGTCATGGACCCAAAACATCGCACAATCCACACTTCTTAATGTAATGAAGATCTCGCACTTCGACAAACACCAGGAAGTCAACGCATGTGTCAAGTTGTTGCTGTCCTGCTACCACAGAGGATACTTATGGCTATACCGCCGCATCACTATGGATATGACCTTGATCAATCGAATCAAAAGACTTAGTATACAAGGCCCTGACCCACAGGATTTTTACCCAGGAAAGACCTCAGACCAAGCACTAGCACAGAGGATAAAAGAAACTTATGGCGATGTTGAGAAGGGCACATGAGGCTACAAGGTAGCCTCTATCCAGAGTGGCGTAGTGCACCTTGCCTGTCAGCTGATCGTGGGAAAGCTAGTTCACAAGAATAGACCAACACAAGTGACTGGATTCGTAGTTGACCTCGCAGTGAAGTGCGTCGAGGGACTACAGATGAACTAGGCGCAGTATCTTGTAAACTAGCTAGAGCTTGATTACAGAGAAGTGCAAGACCAAGGGTATGAGTTCCACTTCAGTTGGTTGCTCATACTAATCGCTTTCATCGCCTGGGAGATACCAGAAGGTGCCACTTTTCCAGAGATCGAACCCTTCGAACCATTGGCCGTGAAGTTATGTACGCTATGGTACTCCAACAACGTGAACAAGCAATGGGAGTCCAATTCCGTCTTCCATGCCTATTACAACCAATTGAAGAATGCAATCCAGTCTACACTGCACATCACCCCAAACACACTTCATAGGTTTAGACCTTTGATAAAGTTCAGCATGGACCACCACTTCACCTATATCACAACACACGCTGATGAACACAAACAACAGCTCCAATTGTACTACAAGTTGACAGAAGAAGACTTGGAGCAGGTTACCAAGGAATGGTTGGTGGACCTCCTTGTTCTAGTGGACCCCGCATAAATGTTCGACCTGGAAAGCCCTGAAGATATGCTGGATACACCTGGACCAAGTAAGACTAATAAGGATGTTGAAGTTCAAGATGTCCATAACACATCTATGAAGACCACTTTGATCTCACCTGCACAGGGAGGTGATGGTGAAGAACTAGGTGGGACAGAAGTCAAGAAAAAAAAAGGTGAGGTTACTCCTCCTAGAGAGGAGGAGGATCCCTCCAAGAAAAGGAAGACTACCCCACCAAAGCCCTCATCCTGAAAGAAAGCTAAGTCCACCTGGACTATGTTTGAGACTACCCTCACACCAGACGACTTTGACTTCTTAACCGTTACACTAAATGATGCTTCACAAGAGATCGCATAAAGACAAGAAGTGAACCAGGAGGAGATATTTAGCCGAATCAAGGGAAAACTTCAAGAAATGAAGCAGGTACTCCAGTCTAGCCGAGCAGCTTCTACTGTTCCCTTGACAGTTGAAACAACAGGAGCAGATGATGAGCCCACCCAATTACACCAGATCGCTGATAAACTCGAAGCTCGCCTTCAACGAGCTCAAGAAGACACAGTGCAAGCCACCCAGGCTTTGACACAAGTATAGAGCGCACTTCTAGAACAAAAGAGTAAGGAAGAAAGGGAAAATATTTCTCTGAAAGAGAAGTGGGATGAGGAAAAAGCACAGTTGCTAGCAGAGCAACTTGAAGTACAGGAAAGGGTTCACAAAGCACTTCGCTTTGTGATGATCATAGAAGTAAAGATTGAAGAATGTGTTCCACAACAAGTGACACAACTTGAAGAAGTAATCCAACAACTTCAGTAGCACATCGCAGATTTGGAACTTCGTACCGTGCCCGAGACTCCTCAAGAAATAAGAGATCTAAGGGAGGCAACTGCCTGTAGCGCAGTCGACCGATTAAAAACCTTTGCCTTGGAATACAAGCAGTTGTGTGCTAGAAGCGTCCAAACTCTTGAGAACCTCACAGAGAATCCAGAGTTGCACGCATTGGAGGTACAACTCCAAGAAGAAATGCAGTACGCAGACACACTACAAGCGCAAATGAAGGCCTTGACCCCAGTCGAAAGAATGAAGAGGTTTGCAGAACAACACACCGCCCAACAACAGGTACAAAGGCTGCAAAGTAAAGTGATGGAAGTCTCCCAACGACTTCAACCAATCCAATAAACGACATGCCAACTGTTCACCGAAGTTGAAAGCCAGGGAGCCAAGCTCGAACAAATTGTCATCACCGCGAAACAACGCCTGGAAGGGCCAGTAAACGACACAGTGATCTAGGAATTCACTGAGCAAGAGGCTGCTGCACTGCAGCAGGTCGAAGAAGCTCGAGCCAATCTTGAGGCATTCGAGGCAGAATTGATCAGACTAGAGTGATTCGGGACGAGTTACAGGTGAGTGTTGGGGGCCTGTTGGCCCTTGACCAAGTTTTGAAGAACACTTGGTCATATTTGACCATTTTTGGGACTTCGACAGCTTGTCAAATATGGAGCGCAACACGATGAGGAAATTGGGGGAGCTAGACCTATTTTTGGGTCCCTTTAGGGTTTTGGGTTAATGTAACGGGAAAGGGATGTCGGCCCGTGGGTTTACCCACACTTAGGCCCATTTTTTTAATCTATAAATAGATACTTAGGCAATGTAAGTAGAGGATGGTAGTACATCTATGTGATGTATACCCAATGGATTAGTGCAAGTAACTGGATCTGTGTGATCGGATGTATATTGTAAGTGATATGTGCATGATTGTAAGAAGCTTGCAGAGATCAGTGCAAGTTGTTGCAGTTTTGTGCTGAAGTGCAAGGAAGAAGGATCTAGCGAGCTGCGTAGATATTCTGTCCTATGTGAAGTAAGGACTGTTGGAGTTCTATGCTATAAACTTCTTGACTGAGATAATAAAGAAGAAGACTTTGTGGACATAGCCCCAGGGTGGGGGTGAACCATAATAACTATGTGTGTTGTGCTCTGTGCTTCGACCTGATGTGTTTGTCTCTCCCTTGCTAAATGACTTGATGTGTTTAGATAGATCTAGTTATGCTTTGTGCTTATGAGATATGAATGAATGTTAAGTCTGATATATAAGATGCTTAGTGCTTCATCTGCTGAATCTAATCTATCTTTCCATGGCTAAGTGCTGAATCATCTTAGATCTAAGTACATACTGCGATGCTCTGTGCTATCTGCAAGTATCATAAGGGTTGAATAATGATGGATAATTTATTCTAGGTAATTGCTAAGTGATATAATCATAGATCTGTGTCCCAGCTAAGGTTGCAGACATCTGAGTCCTGCAACCACCCCCGCCTCTACCTCGGGTGAGACTTCATCTGCTTCACAGGTGTTGCCTAAAGGGACGGTAGTTAGGGTTATGTTGGTGTGCTCTTGAGCGTTGAACCCTGGGTCTGCCACTGTGCCAACAAAGATATTTCAAGCCTTTTGAGTTCTCCTTGAGATGAAGAACACAATTGCCTAGCATTTGTCCTCCTTTTGTTTTCAACATTGTATCTTAAGGGGGTTTTTTTCCCATGAGGTTTTCCCTCTTTCCTCTTTTTTGGTTATTCCATTTTTTAATAAATGCATTATAAAATGGTTACATAACATGGCTTGTTTCTAGTACCCATTCATACTCCCTAGTAGTCATTCAAGGAGGGTGTTGGAGATATTACACACCCACCTAATATTTCCAATCCTTTGTTTATTATTCTATATTGAGGGTGCCCCTGCTCAAACATATTCTCCCCTATATGAGGGTGCCACATCCTCTTCATTCATTACTCATTTGTATTTCAATTAGACTAGTGGAGTCAAGTCATGCATGGAAACCTTGGTAATATCACCAAGTGTTGCATGCTCACTTTGGGATCATCACCAAAAGGGCACACTCAGCTTGGGATCATCACCAAGAGGGTAAAATTGACATGTATGAGGGTTGGAGGGAAGACCACATGTGAATGCATGATATTCTCTCCACTGCACATGTATAATCCAGTTAGGTTATGGCTGCATGGCCGATTAACTAGGACTAGGTGGCAGATAACTCAATTTTATGTCAGTGTATGTCCACGTCTCTCTAGAAGACTACTATGGTGCATTAGTTGGCTCATGTAGCTTATATCCATTGTAAATTATTCACTCTTTGAGTGTGGAATATACGATTAATATAATTCATTACTCTCTCTCTCTCTCTCTCTCTCTCTCTATTTCTTTTGCAAGCTTTGTTTGAATTTCTACTAGCTAGGTTCTTTGTGTGGGTTTCATTGAAAATTCACACCATTTCTCTCAAAAAAATTTCAACACTAGCCATAGGTGCTCCTCATGTTCCTCATTCTTAGAATAAACCAAGATTTCATCAATAAATAATAACACAAACTTGTCAAGATATTTCCAAAACACATTATTTATCAACCTCATGATTTTTTTGGGGGAATTCATCAATCCAAATGGAAATACTAGGAACTCATAATGTCCACACTAATTTATAAAAGTAGTCTCTGGTATATCAGATTCAACAACTCTGATTTGGTGATATCTTGGTTTTAAATCCAAATTAGAGAGAACCTTTGTGTCTTGGATCTTATCAAAGGATTCACTTATCTGAGGTAGAATATGTTTATTATTGACGGTCACCTTATTCAACATTCTATAGTTGATGCACAGTTGAATGTCCCATGTTTCTTCTTGACAAACAATGCATGTTCTTCCAAATACAATGCACTTGGTTGTCTGAATACTTTATCCAATAGTTATTGTAACTACATATGAATTTCACCAAACTCATTGGTTCCTAATCACTAAGGTTCTTTTGATATAGGAGTGGCTCCAAGCATAAGGTATATCATGTAATTTACATCTCTAGTTAGTAGTAATATTGTTAATTCTTTTGGAAACACACCTAAAAATTGTTCGATTATGGGTAGTTGTCCTTCTTGCATGCTTTCTTCCTCTAAAATGGAGTTAGTGATATCAATGAGATGCCCTTTACATCCCTTGTGCAGATTTCACTTGGCCTACATAGTAGATATATGCCTAATTGTTATGAGATTTTTTCTCCTCTTATGATATTAATCACTCCCTCATCATCAACACATTCAATCTTATTTTCATAACAATCTACTTAGCCATGTGAAGTTACAACTAGCCTAATCATATTATTCCACCATAATCTCCGAAGGTCAATTCATGGAAGCATATTCCACTATACCATCCTCCCAAGTCTAGTATACATCCATCAACCAATTGATTAATCCACTTCTTAGAACCATTTTCCATATGTACCTTCCAAGGATCGTGGATCTTCTCAATCATTCACTTAATTAGCCACCATTTTTGGAGATATGAAACTATGGCTACTTCCTATATCAATCAAGAAAGTAAAAGGTAGGTTGGAGATGATGTCTCTTTCCTAGATGAGGTAAACCTAATATTCTACCTAATAATTGTCCATTGTTGCATAAATTCTCCCTCTTAATTCATATCGCATTATTTTCTTGGCTCAAAAATGGTTACAAATTATTTGGTTTGGTTCTTCGTTTTTTGGAACTAGTAGGACTTGTACCCTTGTCCCCCACATTCAAAACACTTTACTTTTCGGTTCACTATTTTTTCATCATCATGGGCCTTATATTCCTTCCTAGATTCAGTTGGCAATGTGGGATTGAAAACTCCTTGGTCATACTTTCATCTCCAAGTCCTCTAGTTATTTAACCTTTAGTTCAACTTATTTCTTAGTTTATTTTTTTATAGAGCCTCAACTCTACACTGCCTAGTCCTTTTAATTACTTCTAATAGGGTCTTTGGCATAAAATTTCTAACTTTATCTCTGAAATGGTCCCCAATCCATCCAATTCATCTCCCAACTTGGATCATTTCATTGATTCCAATGGAATACTTATCTATTTCTGCAAACTTGCATTCATACTTGTTACGAAAATATAAGTCCTATGGCTTTGGGTCATGGGCCACAACAGAGCAGTTCCCTTAAAACAATTTTTTTAGGCTCCAATCAGGTAGTTAATTAAAAATAACTACTTGCAATAACTAACTTTCAAAAGAAAGGAAATATAGCATACCTGGAAACTAATGTTTGAAGTTGATATTGTTTGAGGGATTTCTCTCTAGAACTCCTTCACAACAATCTTATGAAAGTCCTGCAAACAAAGAAGTATGCAACTGCAAGAATGTAGTTATCCTCTAACTAAATAAATATAATCATTTCACTTTCTAGGTTATATTCAAAACATGATACAAATAATCTCATTAAAATCATGAATTAACAAAGAGAAATGGACGAGAATGAGAGTTCTTTTATTTATAACAATTAAAGGATTTAGTTGCAACCTTTAATCATTGTGGCATGATCCTGAAACTAGGCTCCAAGTTCCTCCACTCAAGGCCTAAGATGACAAGTACTACCTATGAATTTTTTTGTTCTAGCAGGTCCAAGGAAGCAATGGATTTCTTCCTAACGAGATAAGGGGAAACACAAATTCTAAAAACAAGGGTTTTCAGGGGGGGAAGACAATCTCAGAAATAAAGGGAAACAGGGGCTTGCAGGTCTATAAGGAAACTTCCAGTATAAGGCTACATCTCTTTGATCTCTTTTTCTTCCGTCCCAAGGCTCTCTTTTATACTCCCTTATGACAGTTGGAGTAGTTATGAATGGGATATAGGAGGTCGGGAACCTAGGGAACTCGTCAAATTCGCAAAAAATATCGAGATTTATTATTTTTTTGAGATAATTAAACATGTATGTGGGTTTATGACTAGTAGGGTGTGTATGTATGCAAGTTGTTTTAAAGACAGTCATGCACATCTAGAGAAATGGGATTTTTAAATATGTTTTTAGGGAGGAAAAGGGCGATTTTTCTCTTGCAAGGAAAGAAATGTAACTGAGGCTAATTAATCTTCATGAGCATATGTGGTGTTGAATGACACTATAATAGATTCCCCCTAATGTGTGAGGTTAGAAGAGTAATTGATGGTCGAAATACATTACAAATAGTCATGATATTGTGGAGGGGGCATTGGGTAGGAGTAGTTGAAGACCAGTCTTGGAACAATACCTACAATAGAAACAAGTAAGATACACTCTTCTCAAGTCGAGAATTCCCATGCTTGAGTGTGATGTAAGCATGGTTGTCGAATCAAGTACACCGCGGATCCATGAGTAATGAAAGCATAATTGATTTCCATGTCCACATAAACTATACACAGTGGATACATTGGATATATAGAAGTAACAATCATGGCCACGTGGAAATACATAGTGGATCCATGCAAAAGTGTATATCATATCCCTGAATGGATACACAGTGGAGCTATGTCTTAGAGTCAAATAGAGGATATTTGGAACCAATGGAGTGATTAAACTAATCCTCTGCAAGTACCAATGTCAAAGAGGGTGGTACAAACAATACAAGTCAGGTAGGATCACAAAAGATGTGATGCTCATACTTCACTCGAAGTCTTCAAAGCAATCCATTGTGGTACGCATATACAGTATGCGAATAAATGTGTTGGAGTTAAACACAGTGAGACACCATTTGATTACTGGTCATTGGTGTATACCATTAACAAATGTGAGACAACCCACCAATAATGATAATGGGAATCAAGGTACCTAGTACAATCTAGCAAGTGTGAATAAATGAGATGATGTTGAACACCTGGTAGAATCTGTCGAGCAAGGGACATTGATGTATTCTCACTGTCAACATGAGGGAACCTGCCACTAATGACTGCAAGCCCCAAGGTATTACAAATGACTCTAGATCCTTGCCCCAGAGTAAGATGTAATGATGTTGATAGAAAGAGATCCACTGGAAGGAAGGCATTAAGGAATCCTCCATCATCCAATGCAAGGGGTAGAAAACGGCCAAAGATTTGGAATGACTCAGAAAAAAAAGATTGAAAGGACCAAACCAAGGTACTACTCTGACATGTACCATATGGAATAACATATGACAAAGACTCTCTGAATAGTAGCCAATAATGGAGACTACTGAAAAAGATGAGGAATCCACCAATGGGGTCAAATAAAAACCAAGGTACCACATAGATCCCTATGTGTGATAGTGGTTTTTGTCATCAAACATAAGGGGAACTGCTTATTCAACGACCAATTATGATATGTCATATTCTGAGTGCAAGGTTACCTATCAATGATGTAAATAGGCCAGGGTGCAACTCTAGGTCATACTCTCGGAGCAATGTCTTGTAGTTGATAAGAGCAGACCCACCAACAATAATTCAACGAGGACCTTCTATACTAGCATTAGTGGGATACACAGATTCTTGTGAAGCTGAGAAATACTTGATTCACACGGGAAGGCAAACTTGAAAAGTCAAAGGTTTTGGCAGAATGGCCGACACATGATTACTTCCCTTGAACAAAAACACGACACAACATGTGACTTGGGAAGCATTGACTATAAAGTGGGATACATTTGTGACATAGGAGGCATCAACAAATGCTCCATATGACTGGAAGAATAACCAGCCAGACAATATTATGCTCAAAAATGAGAAAAAAAGGCCTCTGAAAGCCACACTAAACCCAATAATGAGGTAAGGACTCATAAAATTTTGTTTTGTTTAAGGGTGACATAAGTAGCTTCCATAAAATATTTAGATTCATTCCCATCCTTCTTTTTTGTTTTTTGATTTTTTTCTCTTTTTCATATTATAAATCCTGAAAAGAGATAAAATAATGTTATGATGCAAAGGAGGAAACAAGTGTCATGAGCAAGAAAACCAGTTCCAAGCGCAAGGAACATACCTATGCTCAATGCAAAGAAATCATGTGTAGGATATGGACACTCAAGGGAAACTTTCCTCTAGGTATACAAGTTTCAAGTCACAAAGGATAGTATTTCAAGGCTGGTAACTTTCCAATAATGCATACACAATTGGCTATATCAAAGAAATTTAAAGTTGGCATTAGGACCAAAAAGTGCAAGCGGTCAATATGCAATGAAAATACAACTCAACACAATAATTTTTTTGGAATCCCCCTTGTTAACTGGTCCACAATAGATGAGAAGAAGATATGAAGCTTCAACACAAAGTCATAGCAGGACTAGACATGGCTTGTAAGCCTATCGAAAAATTGCAGCATGGGTGCCAAAATGACTAGTGAGGAGCTAACTGGGGCACCCATGAAGAGGTAAGCTCTACCATTCATAAATGGCACCTTTAGAGCAACTTGAAGGTATACTGTCACAACGAATGGGGTTGATCCTAAGGGATGTGTGTGATCGATACAGATAAATGCATAATGCAGGCATAATGAAACCTACCCTATATGTCAGTAAAGAGGACAATACCTGCCGAAGAAGTTGAAAAACGCCACCAAATATAACAATATTTGTGGAAAAGATATCTCCCAAGGATAACTGCACAAGAAAACATCTTCATGGAACTTACGTTAGTCTAAACAGTGTAAAAATGTTAAAAGGGGGTAAAACAATTATACAAAAAGGTGGAATATGGGTTAAAATAGGTGAACAACTCATTTTTACCATGTCATTTCACTTTTTACCATTTGGAGAGAATTGGGAGCCCTTTTTACCCTTCAAAATTTTGAGGATCGACATCGAGTGTACATAGCTAAGAATTCAACACTGCTTGGACTAGGTAAGAGATTATTTCCTCCTCTTTCATTTCATCCATATGTTTTTCATTCTCATGATTTTTCGAGTGTAGAAATAGTTTTTACATATCGTGTGAAGATGTACGTGACCTTGTTCATTACGGGTCCCATACATATGCTACTTTCATAACTGAGAGTTGCGTACATCTGCATAAAACCCAAAATTCATAGATTTGACTCAAGAAATGTTTCATGGTTGCAATATGGTGATAGAGTGGGGGGAGAGAGAACATGGAGAATTTGATGATGAGGTCATGGGTGACCCAGAAACTCAACAATCCCTCCACTGATGCAGAATTTACAAATTCTTTCATTGCAACAGGATTAGGGAAAAACGAAGATTTCTTGAAACTCTGATTGACTACTAGGAACCTAAAGTGGATACTTTTATGATTAGGCAAAAATTTCTAAGAATCGAGATGGAGGATATATATTTCCTTACCAGACTTCCTCGTCGATGAGATGTGGTGAACTTGAAGGGAAAAGGATGTATCAGTTTAACAATTAATTATTGTATGTTGTTGCATAAAAGTATTTGTTGTTATTCTATTTAATGATGCTTGCACCTATAAGCATGATGCATATATCCTGTATTTGTAGTTGTGCATGGATATGACCCATGTGGTTAGTATTGCATGTTAAGTTAACCTTGCAATTTTGGTTATGAGTCGTCAAGAAGAGGATTGAGTGGCTGGATGTGTAGGATTATATCCTATGGGAACCAAGAGGCTGAAATTTGTGTGCACAGACAAAGAATTAGACCATGCAGATAGTGAAATTAGAAGTGGTGCATGCCACCTAGATGGATGTGTGCAGTTATGCTGTGTGATCAGTATGTTGGTGCGTGTAGTTAGTGAGCTACTTTCCCTGCCTAAGGTTTTTTTGACAAAATAATATTGCTTCCACTATTATAAGTTGTGTGGAACGACTCAAGTTTGAGTTGAGAGCGTTACTTCAAGTGATACTATGCAAACTTGTGTTAGAGTAGAATTTGCGCAGTGAATCTTCCGAGTAACAATGATCAGTATTATGTTTGGGATGTTATAGTTAGGTTGCCTTAGAGCATGTGTAAGGTGGTAATGGGACTTGGTGGGAGACTAGGTACTTTGCATCAACATGTGCATTTTCATTCTTTTACTAGTTCCTCCTGTGGTGGGGTAGACATGAATATATATTATCCTTTTCTTGTCCCTCCACTAGTAGCTTCAATTCCTCCAATGATATTACTTGAAACCCCTATTGGTCGTCAACCTACAAATCCTCAAGGACAAGTGTAAGTGCAACATAATGTATCCAACCCCCCTGTTGGCACACAATTATAAGACCCTAGGTTCAAGTTATTCAACCAACAAAACCCTTAGATACTGACCCTTTCGGCATCACCTACATGCAGGTGAAGTCTCACAATAGGAATCTACTAGGGTTGTAGGAACAAAATTTCTACAGGGATGAGGGGATGGAAGGATATCAACATAACCATTAACACTTATTCACTTTGTGCACATTATTTAACATCATTTCACCACTCTGTGGCTTTCATTAACTAACAGTTCATTACTTTTACCATAACATTGTGCAACATTCACCCATCCAAGATTCATTCAGTACCATAAAACCTAGTTTGCAGGAACAATATAACATAGATCGTGACATAACCAACCCACTGAATCATTCATTATTATTGCGCATCAATCATATGTTAAACAAATCTAGACTAATCATGCATAAACATAACATCCATGAATAATCACATCAACAAACACATTAGACACAGGATTTTAACATGGTTCACCCAATCCTTGGGATACGTCCACAACCACTAGCTTCTTACAATAGTCTTCATGCAATAATCACCTTAGGCCTATGCACTTTGCTTAAAAAAGATACACATATTGTAATCCCCAAACCTGCCTAGTCGCTCTGCAGTGTAAGCCTATCTCTTTATCAATGATGAGAAACCTAATTTCTTACTCTCAACAACAACCAACCTAATCTTCCCTGACCCTTTACATATTTATACATAGAATTAGAGTTAAAAAACCTAATAACATATTGTCCCCCCAAAAAATCTAATGGGTCATAACTGTTTTTCCTACTTTTACACTGAAGTGTGAATTCTCCTGCTTCTATGTTGAATTGTTGTGTTTCCCTTATTTTGTGTTGAACTGCTGCTTTCCTTGCTTTTACGTTGAACTACTACTTCTCCTGCTTCTGCACCACAAAATGCACCCTTGCCATGCACTCTGATCCTACCTTTTACTCTTTCTTCTACTATGGCACAATTCCCAAAACTTAGTTATTCTTATCCAAAATGCATGTCCAATAGGCCCCCAACACTCACCTGTGGCCCATCCCAAACCACTTAAGCTTTTTTCAACTTCTCCTTGAATTTTTCAAAAATATCCTTTGTTGTATTGGTCTTCTCCTTGACCTCTGTTTTGTTTAACAAAATTGTTTCTACTGATTTTGCAATGATACGAGTCTGTCTTTTCTCTTCAACTTGTTCCACTTCTTTTTTGATGTTGTGTTGCACTTCTGATATTTCCTCAGCAACTATTAATTGTTCTTCCTGCAACGTCTCTATCTGTTGCATGTGATCTTTATGCTCAACCCTCAACTGATTCATCACAACGTATAGTTTCTTACTCTCTTGCATTGTCTTCATCTTCTCGGCTAGTGGCAAACTGTTGATGGCTTCCTTGATCTTTTGATCCTTCCTTTGCGTAGTTTGAAGCCTCTATTCAATACTTTGTAATTTGGCATCCTCGGACAATTGATTCTAGACTTTTGTGTTGTCTTCATACAACTTAGCACATTCTTCTTCCAAAGTCCTGATACCTTTCACTGCAGTGCTTACTGTCTTGTCCCTTTGTTCTCTTTCCTCTGGGGTGTGCTTGGTGTCATTCGAGTTTCTAACTCAACAATTTTTTCTTAGAATCCCTAGATGGCCTCGCTGATATTTGCTACATGATCTCCCAATGGAGTATCCACTTCCATTGGCACCTCTAGAATCTCTTTGTAAAATTTATCAAATGCTTGCTTCACTTGTTCTTCCTTCTACGTAGCTGCATCCCTTTCACGCTCAACTCTGTTGTAGTCACTCTGCATGATTTCAAAATCTTTTGTGGCATTATCCAATTCATCATATGTTTTTGTTGCACCCAGGTTCACTTCTTACTCTATGCTCGCTTGCAGTCCCTACAACATTTCTCTCGGTATCTGTGATAAGACTAAGTCAAAGTGACTTAGTGCGCGTGCTTGCTCCTGCATTTCTGCTGATGGGAACACAATCACCTGCGGTGCTAAATTAATGGTTATGCACCCCCCCCCCCCCGTTACC
>ML788440.1:573610-610985 GCA_009831015.1 Picea engelmannii
GGAGGTTTTTAATACTATTTTCAATGCTACAAAGGATATCTTCAATAGGAATTTTGCGAGGGGCAATGGCAAAGTTAAGACCTTTTTCTAGTAACCTAGTAGTGTTTTCATCGATGGGATGGGTTGATAAGTTTATAATTAGATTTTTGGTTACTAAGGTTTTAACCTGGTTAGTCTTACATTCAAGGTTGTTGACTTGTTTACTATTGTTATTGGAGATATTAAGGATGAGAATTGGGTTTGCGGTATTGCAAATAGTGTCGGTGTTTGGTGGACTTATTATTTTAATCTTATTATCATTATTGTTTGGTTCGTTTTCACATTGGCTATTACCGTTATGGTTGTTTACATTGTTCATTATATGGGCGTTGTTAATATTATTCCTGGTATTTGTGATGTCAAGATTGGTTTTTTGAATAATGGGATTGGGGGGATTAATGCTAATAAAAGAATTGGGTTCAAAGTTACTGTGATCTTTATTATCAAAATTATTGTCAAGAATTTTTATCGGCATGTTGTGGTTTGAATTAACAATGTTGTGTTTGTTATCAAAATTATTGTTAAAATTTTTTACCGGAGTGTTAAAACTGTTAGGTTCGTGGTTTGAATTAACATTGTTTTGTTTATTATCAGAATTATTATCATAAATTTTTAACGGACATGCAATTTCGTGTTTGTTATTGTAATGGTTTGAAATCGGAATTATTGACTGAGTAATGGGGTTATTATCTACGGTAGAGATCGCGTGGGGAATCGGCATGAAGGTATTACTATTATCAGAAATTTTTAACGGACATGGAATTTCGTGGTTGTTATTGTAATGGTTTGAAATCGTAATTATTGACTGAGTAATGGGGTTATTATCTACAGCAGAGATCACGTGGGGAATCGGCATGAAGGTATTACTATTATCCGAATTATTATCAGAAATTTTTAACGGACATGCAATTTCGTGGTTGTTATTGTAATGGTTTGAAATCGGAATTATTGACTGAGTAATGGGGTTATTATCTACGACAGAGATTGCGTGGGGAATCGGCATGAAGGTATTACTATTATCAGAATTATTAACAAAAATTTTTAACGGACATGCAATTTCGTGGTTGTTATTGTAATGGTTTGAAATCGTAATTATTGACTGAGTAATGGGGTTATTATCTATGGCGGAGATCATGTGGGGAATCAACATGATTTGGCTGTCACTACGATTATTACTATCAATTGAACACGCGCCAGAGATGATTATACGACTGTGATTATGTTGGTTTTGTTTATCGTTGCAATTAGAGTTGTTATTGTTTTCAAGGTTGTTATTATGTATCATAAACCTATTTATAATGTTATTTAAACTTTTTTTCTGGGCAATGTTTATTGCGCTGAGATTATTATTGTTTTGCATTTGTGAAGGCTCGTGGAGCGTTGGCGTACGTACCTGTTTCTGTTTCTGCGCGTTTTCTAGGCGTGTGAACTTGTTGCGTTGTTTGTTTACGGTGATTTCTTCAGATTTCACAGTTTTTAGGGAGGAGCACGCATCTATTCGTGTCCAGAGAGTTGGTTGGATAAGATTTGCCAGAGTAGTGTGAAGAACGAAAAGTTTGCGCGATAAAAAGTTTAATTTAAACCTTGCTTTCTGGATTTCATTCCGGAGTAATGAAATGCTGGCCTTGTGAAAGATACAATCGTTTTTCTTATTGCGGAGTCTATGATTAATTATGGTAAAAATAGGCGTAATATCGGCATCCCTACATCTTTTCAGAAAAGTTAAATCAAATTTCCTTCTCATTACCTGCAAACGCATCCGCTCAAATTGTCGGATTTTATCAGCTGTATCCTGTCCGTACAGGGTAAGTATTTTTGTTCTAAGACTTTTGCGATCATTGTTTTGTTCAGAGAGTTCTTTCGGATCCATCGCATAGGTTTTATGTTTTTCGACGTTTCGGACCAAACTAGCGTGGTCCATCATCAGGAAAGCGTTTGTGAAAAATGAAGGAAAAGAGAAAATAACATGTATATAAATACTTGAAAAGTTATTGTAAGGAGCCGACTTATTGAAATGAAATCAATAATTATAAAAAAATTTAAGATTATAATTGTTTGTTTAATTAATTAATTATTTATTTTAATAATTAATTACTTGTTTGTTTATTAATTTTAAAAAGAGTCGACTGGCCAAAGTTTATAAACTAATATTTAGAATTATTCATATTGGCTAGGGTAGGGATCCAATTTTGACTAATTTTCCATCCGTCATCTCTGTTTAGATTATTAGGTTATTTTTCAATTTCGATTGCTTCTCTGAATTTCCTATTGTGATAGTGATCTATCCTGGCAAGTATTTTGGTTTCTTCAATACAGATGTGATGTTTGGTTTTATCTGAATGTTCTGCGAGAGCTGAGGGACGAGTGCAATTGTGTTTGATGTCAGCGGCGTGTTCTTGAATCCTAATTGACCATTTTCTCCACCAATCCACTTGATGACCTTGTCCATGTGCATAGAGAGGTAACTTCTGTTAAGGCATGATTTGTTTAGTTTTCTTGATTAAATTCAATTAAATGATTGATTATGTATGTTCCTAATCAATTTGACTCTTAAGAAGCTTCATCTGGTACTTCACTAATCAGGTACTGCAACCATAGCATGATCTGGTACCCCGCTGGATTTGGTACCCTGTCTGATCCGGTACCAATGCTCCACCTATTCCGGTACTCCACAATGCTTCTTCTGGTACCATCACATCGTCGCATCTGGTACCATCACAACTCAGCATCGCATCCAGTACCTCCAGCTCAGCGCCTCATCCGGTACCAGTCTTGTGCCTGTTCTGGTACTGCCTTTGCACCTGATCTGATACTCATGGTCGTGACTGTGTTCATTCGGTACTAAACCCCTGTCTACAGGATTTACATGTTGAACGCGTATGCTGATGGAGATTCCAAGAAGTCAGTTGGATAGAAGTCTCTTGAAGTATTTTTGAGATCACGATAGACTTCATCACTCATGCACTTCGTGTCATGAGGATGAAGTCCATCCCTAGAAATTCGATATGAATTGCCAATTGTAATATTTTAAAACTATTTGATAATTATATTTAGATCTTGGTAATACCGGCTCACCTTCTTTATAAGGGATGTTGTATAGATGATAGGAAGTAATGAGAAATGAGTAATGAAGCAAGTAGCAAGTAGAGAATGATACATATTGTCCTGTTGAATGAAATGTTGAAATGTTGATTCAATCTACAAAATGAAGGAATACAAATGATCTGTTGTGCAATTCATGAGCATGAGTAAAGAGTTTTAGTTTGTTATCTCTTTAGAGGTGCCTTGTTGGTTCGACAAGGGTCCACCACCCCAACCAAGGTAAACCTCCCTGTACATGTTTTTGTGTGATTGTGTGAGTGTGAACATTTAACAGTTGTGTGTTGTAAATGATTTCAAATGCATTTTAAGTTCAGCACAAAGTCACTTGATTTTGAATCAGTGTGAGTAATTAGACATTGGACAGAGTAGATAGTTCCCTTTTCATTTCTGCAGATTAACATTTAATTGATAAGAGTTTGAAGTGTGGGATTGTTAAGCAAGCGAATGTTATTGTTCTGAGTTTGTAATTGTGGTGTTCTTAGTAGGTACAAGAACCATAAGACTTCATCTCTTACCTTCATGTTCCATATAATGAAGTCTCTCAATCATGTTGGTTGTTTCCTGTACTAAAGAAAGTTTGATTGAATTGAATAGATTTATGATTGATCTCTGTCTAAGAGTGAATAAAGTGGATTGTTGATTACTGTTTTCAATTGCTACAAGGAAAAAGATCTTAAGTTCATCTCTTCATTTCATTAGCCTGTAATGAACAAAATTGTCATCTAAGCAAGAGCCTTTTCAATTGAGTGTTTGTTTGAGAAGTTTTTTTATCAATTTTATCTTCTGAGTTTAAAGCTGTGTGAAGCATTCAAAAATTATAGAAATAGAGTGTTATGTTATTAATTATTCCCTGCTTGAGCTAGATACAACAGACATATATAGTTTACATGTTCTCGGCACATATAGTGTAACAACTCTTTCGATTACGAATCTCTGATTGACATATAAATTATTGTAATATACTAAACATATTTATACACCAACATTTTGGCGTCATTGCCGGGGAGTTGTAAAGGGTAATAGGTAGCATTTTGAGTTTGATTGGTTTGATGAGTTTGGATTGGATTTAAGGACAATCTGAGGGAGGAGAGAAGACGGTAAGATGAGAGGTAAGAACCTGCGCATCCACTTTGGTGGGGTTGCTCCAAAGTCAGGTTGTCCTCTTACCTTTGGTAGTTAAAAGTTTGTGTTTCTTTAGTATTAGAATTTCTTCTATGAGTAGGTATAGGGATAATAAAGGTAGATTTACTACTTCCAAAATTTTAGAAAAATTAGAAAAACAAACAACAAGNAAAGGCAACAATTGAAACAACAGTAAAAGGCACTAAATCTAAAGCCACTATTCAGATTGAAAGCATAATACAACAAGCAAGAGGGGAAGCACTGACGACCCCATCAGAAGGAGGAGTTGGAAAAGAGACAGAGGTAGTGACATCTTCCATTGGGGAAACACACAAGGTATTGGAACAATTAGATATACCAAACAACCCAATGGTTGAAACATCACTTAGTGGGGAGACATCACCACCACCCTACAACCTGTTCGGAGATATGGCATAAGAGGAAGGAAATGCAACTAATGAGATAGAGACAATTGGATTCCCAATACTAGACACTGCCAGAGACGTTGCTATGCAGAATATTCCATTGTCTTCACTGCCTCACTTCCATGGTATGTCAATAGAAGATCCTGATTCATTTTTGTTTGAATTTGATATACTATGTAGGAGTTATAATTACACTTATAATGCACAAAAACTAAAACTCTTTCCAACCACACTAAAAGACTCAGCACTAAGGTGGCTTATGAGCTTAGGAGAACACACTATCTTATCTTGGGATGGTATGAAGGAGACCTTCCTTCAGAAATATCAAGATTATTGTAGACCTAGGGATGTTAGGAATGAAATATTTAAAATGCAACAATCTGAGGAAGAAAGCTTGGAAGATTACCTAGAGAGGTTCCTATACAACTACCAAAAGACAAAGCAATTTTCCTTAGACACAACCATAGTTAGGACCATATTCCTAAAAGGTGTGAGGGATGATTGTATTGAAGTACTAAACATCATGAGTTTTGGAGATGTGTACCAAAATCCATTTGCAGACACAACAAAGTATTGTAAAAGATACTCCCACAGTCAAGCCAAAACAGGAAAAAGTGTAAGGGATCCTACAAACAAAATTATTAAACCCACACCAGGAGGTGTTACTAGGATTGAATAGGGGAATCTACTAGAAAAATTAAAAACAAACATCCTAAACACCATAAGTTCCCAAATGGATACCATTAAAATTAAAAGGAAAGAAGAAGAAGAAAATGCTACTTTGGAATTTTTCTATATTCGGTGTAGAAAAAGGCATCCTGAAAAGGAATTACCCCTTAATGTTATAGAAATCTATGGCCTCTATACAAAAGATCACCCTACCAGTGAGTGACCTTATTTACTTGGACTTAAAGCCATTTTCAAGGGAGGGGGAGAACCCCATGAAACGTCATATCCCCCCAAGAGAACATGTAGACAACAAAATCCCAATATGTTTGTAGACCCTACCACACAATATTCACAAAAACAATGGTTACCTCCCATGTCTTATCCTCAATGGTCACCACAGCAGCCACAAATCCAGCCTTGGAAACAAGGATGGAGAGGTCCTGCATATGGGAATGTTACCTTTCATCCAACAACCTTTCCCACCTACTTGGAATACCCTTCTAATATTTCTCAGTTTCTCCTGCGATTTAATCCCCCTGCTCTTCCTCCACCTCCACAACTGCAGCAACAACTTGCACTGACTATGAATCCAAATCTACAACAACAAATGAAAGTTGTACCTATCCCAAACCCTCCTCGACCTACCCCTATTCCTACACAACCTATTCCTAATCCAACTAATAGACCTACACAACCTGTACAAAATATTGAAGTACAAACCTTCCCCACTTATGTAATAACTCATTCTTCATTTAATGGAATTGAATTAAGATCAGGGAGGGTTTTAAATAAACCAAATCCTACTGTGGTTATTCAAGAAGAAGAACAAGTAGATAATCATGCAGTTCAAGAAGAAGAACAAATATATAATAAAGAAGTTCAAAGAGAAGAACAAATGGATAACCAATTAAATGAAGAAATAAACACCCCTGTACAACAGGAAACTCCTCCTTGCACTTCTCACCCAGTAGAAATGCCTTAGAAAATGAATCCTCCTTCTTAACCAGAAAGGTTACTTGTGAAGAAATCTAAGGAACCTCTAGGACATAATTTAGAGACTGAACTTAGAAACATATGTGTGAAGATTCCCCTACTTCATGCCATCAAGGATATACCTATTTATGCTAAGATTGTAAGGGATCCTTGCATTAAAAACTAGGGAGGAAGAGGAAGGAGCCTTCTATCATACAAGTGGTTGGACAGTTATGAGAATTTATATCAGAAATGCCATCCAAATATAGTGATCCAGGAAACCCAGTGGTAACCATAGAAACTAACAGTGTTTCTTTTCCAAACACACTTATTGATCTAGGGGAAGAAATAAATGTTATGTCGGTTGACACCATGAAAACACTGCAACTAAATCACCTAAGACCAACACAGACTTTGTTGTAACTAGCCGACAAATCAGTCATCACCCCAACATGGAGTTTACATTATATAACAGTTACCTTGGCTTCTTGGGAATACCCTATGGATTTCTTAGTGATTCATCCTAAATCCTTCAAATCAAGGCATCCAGTAGTACTTGGACGACCTTGGTTGGCCACTGCTGATGCGTTTATTAGTTGTCGGTCTGAAGTGATGACAATTTCCAATGGCACTCAAAGTAAAATACGTATCCTCTTTCCTCCTGCCCAACTAGACAGTGAAGTTTCTTCTCTGGTTGGAGAATCCCTATGGGGAGGAGGACTGTACTCAACCCTTTTTGACACTCAAACAGGTAAAAGGAGTTCAAGAGCAAACTAAAGAACAAATCTTAAGCCTATTTTTGGCTGATACATAATGCATTGAATATCCTCACTCTTTTCCTGAATATACACATATCTTCATATATGAATTCTAGGAAATTTGGCACCCCTCCACCTCTACTGTAGCCACCGTTTCACAAGTAGATGAAGGGAAAGAATCAGTTGTCCAGGCTGTTGAAATCAGTCCTGGAAAATATTTGTATACCAATGTTAGCCTAGAAACAGATCAACAACAAAAGTTGATACAAATGATTCAAGGGAAATCTGGTTCTTTTGCATGGGATTACTCTAACATGAAATGGATCCACCCAGACACTTGTATGCATCATATTTACACTAATGACCAGATTAGATCTGTTAGGCAACCCCAAAGAAGAATGAATCCAGCCTTGAAAGACATAATGAAAGAAGAACTCCAGAAACTCGTGCAAGCCAATTTCATCTACCCTATATCAGATAGCAAGTGGTTCTCCCCATTAGTTATTGTCCCTAAGAAAAATGGTAAATGGAGGATTTGTGTGGACTTTCGAGAATTGAACAAGGCTACCTGCAAAGATTACTTTCCTTTGCCTTTCGTAGACCAGGTCTTAGACACTTTTTTTGGGAAGAGGTATTTTTCTTTCTTGGATGGGTTTAGTGGTTACAATCATATCCAAATTTCACCAGAAGACCAGGACAAAACCACATTTACCTGCCCATGGGGGACCTATTCCTATAGGGTTCTTCCTTTTGGTTTGTGTAATTCCCCTACTACCTTTCAAAGGGTTGTCTTGGCCATTTTCTCTGATTTGACCCATGACTGTGTAGAAGTCTACATGGATGACTTCACAGTGTATGGGGATGATTTCCAACAGGCATTGGACAATCTAGAGTATGTCCTGATTAGGTGTAAAGAAACCAACCTTTCCCTCAATCATGAAAAGTCTAGAATGATGCTCATCGAAGAAATTGTTTTAGGTCACCACATCTTCGGTACTGAAATAAGAGTAGACCCTGCCAAGATTGACATCATTTCCCAAATCAAAATATCTAGCTCACAAAAAGAGGTCGAACGATTTTTAGGGAATGCTGGTTACTATAGGAGGTTCATTCAAAATTTTACGAATCTAGTTGCCCCACTGCTCAAAAAATGTTAGCAAAAGAGGCTGAATTTTGTTGGAATGAACAATGTCAAATCTCCTTTGAAATTTTGAAAACAAAGCTGTCAAGTGCCCCTGTTTTGAGAGGACCAAACTGGTCTCTTCCTTTTCATATTTGCACGGATGACTCAGATACAACTTTGGGGGATATTTCAGGAAAAAAGGAAAGCCAAATTCCATATGCTATATACTTTTTCAGAAAGAATCTTTCACCTACTGAAGTAAATTACACTGTCACAGAAAAATATTTTTTGTCAGTAGTACATGCCATTAACAAGTTCAGACACTACATAATAGGGTATGAAGTCTTTGTACATACCAACCATTCAACCATCATATTTTTAATGAACAAACCTATTACAAATGCTAGAGTGACTAGATGGCTGTTGTTACTACAAGAATTCAATATCACCATTATTGATAGGCATGGAAAAGATAATTTAGTTTCTGATTTCTTGTCTAGACTCATTCATACAGGTGATAATACTCCAATAGATGATGATTTTCCAGATGAGAATCTATTTTCTATTTCTACTTACATTCCTTGGTATACAGATGTAGCCAACTATCTTGTAACATGAAAGCTACCTCAAAATTTGTCCTCCCGAGAAAAAACAAAGAATTGTCCAGTTAAGTGCCAATTACATGTGGCATGATGATTTCTTATACCGAACTGGGCTTGATTTGGTGATCAAAAGGTGTGTTCGGGAGGATGAGATGCATGATATTTTCAAAGCATGTCATGATGGTCCATGTGGAGGCCATTTTGATGATAAAAGGACATCATACAAGATTTTACAGTCCAGCTACTATTGGCCAACTATTTTCAAAGATGAAAATAAGTATGTGGCCAATTGTGATGATTTCCAACGGATGGGAAAACCTACTGCAGTCGATGAGATGCCCCTCCAAGCTCAGGTAGTAATTGAACCTTTTGAAAAATGGGCTTTGGATTTTTTAGGACCCATTAACCCTATGTCTCGAAGGAAGAAGATTATGTGACCAAATGGGTGGAAGCTAAATCTTTATATTCTACTAATGAACAATTTGTTGTAGACTTTCTCTTCGAAGAAATATTTACTCATTTCAGTGTACCTCGAGAAATAGTCACTGACCAAGGAACCCAATTCACCTCCAATTTGGTCAAAGATCTTACTGAACAGTACATAATCAAACATAGAAAATCTTCTCCTTATCACCCTCAAGCAAATGGGCAGATGGAATCAACTAACAAGGTGATAAAGGATATTCTTACCAAGATTGTTCAGTTGCATTACAAAGAATGGGTTGATAGGTTTCCTGAAGCCTTATGGGCCTATAGGACAGCTTGGAGAAACACAACATGCCATACACCTTATGAGTGGGTGTATGGGAAGGAGGTGTTGCTTCCCATAGAATTTCAAGTAAAAACCTTTAGGACTGCCATGCAACTAGGGATGGATCTGGATGAGGCTAAAAAGCAGAGGCTATTACAATTGAATGAGCTTGATGAGATCAGACAAGATTCTCTTCAAAGGACCACCCTTATACAAGAACAAAGGACTAAATGGCATGACAAGTACATCAAGAAGAAGTCTTTTCAGTCAGGTGATTGGGCCCTCCTGTATGATAGTAGGTTCAATAATTTTAAAGGTAAATTGTATACTAGATGGTTGGGACCCTATGAAGTTGATACAGTTTATGACAATGGTTCAGTAAAGATAAAGACTATTGATGAGAATCAGACTCCCTTTGTCGTAAATGGGCATCGATTGAAGGTTTATCATAAGTCTCTATCCAAAGAGGATTTTGTCAAGCATGTTCTTCAGAATTTCGAAATGTAACTGGTAAGCAAGGGAGTTTCTCTTCTTGTTGACCCACCACAGTAAGTTTGATTGTGTGAATTAATTTGGCTTTGTACATATTTGTAAATATGTGTCATTAGATAGATTTTTTTTTTTTTATGTTACTAACAAAAACAAAAAGTTGATTGTGTTCTCATGTAGATAAATGAATAAGGAGGACATATGCCAGGTGGAGTTTTCTTTAAGTCTTTTAGACTCCTAAAAATTGAAAATACCAGCAAGTAGGAATTGGCCCGAGCTCGAGAAAAATCCATGGGACAGTATATGGAGTTTTCTTTAAGTTTTTCAGACTCCTAAAAATTGAAAATACTGGTGAGAAGGAACTAGCCCGGGCTCGAGAAAAATCCACAGGACAGTATATGGATTTTTCTTTAAGTTTTTCAGACTCCTTAAAATTGAAAATATCGGCGAGCATTAACTAATTTGGGATCGAGAAAAATCCACAGAAAAGTAGTAGTTAGGATTATTATTTTTGTAATAAAAAGGAAGTGCCAACAAGAGCAGTGATCAGCTTGGTTCCAAAAGAGGAGGGTTCTAAATATCAACATGTGGTCATCCAGCTACATAGTACCTTCTTGTCACAGAGCTTGGAGCCTAGTCACCAAATTCTTTTTCCTTATTCTGACACTTCCACTACAAATTCAAAGTTCTTGCATCAAGTGTTGGTATTTGTCTCACCTACATGGTTTTTCAGTTGAATTAGATCATAGGTCCTCTTCCATAGCACCAAAAAACACCAGCTACTTCTACAAAGTGCAGCCTACAAAAGTTCCAGTCTACAGAGCACTACCACCAGGTACTTTGTCAAATTCTCCTCGATTACCGGAATCCAATGTTTTCCTCTGTGCTCATCCAGTACTGGAAAACATCAATTTGTGGTTTCCTCTGTACTCATCTATTACTAGACAACATCTCTGCGTCTATCCGGTACTATGGGAGGAGGTCTACGTTCATCTGGTACTGGGTAAAACTATGTATTCATCCAGTATTGTGGGAGGAGGTCCGCGTTCATCTGGTACTGGGTAAAACTCTGCGTTCATTCGATACTATGGGAGGAGGTTTGCATTCATCTGGTACTGTGGTAGGAGGTCTATGTTCATCCATTATTGGGAAAAAATCTGTATTCATACGGTACTATGGGAGGAGGTTTGCGTTCATCCAGTACTAGGAAAAACTCTGTATTCATTCAGTACCAAAGGAGAAGGTCTGTGCTATTCCGGTACTGAGCACAACTCTACTTTCATCTGATACTAAGGTGATCCGGTACTGGTAATAAGGTGTTGGTAGTCCTTATCCTATATTGAAGTTTTTGTTACTCGATTTAAGTGTTTCAAGTAATAGGACGTATAAACTCAACATTTTTTTTCGTTTTATTAAGGAATTAGACTAATTATGTATTTAACATGTGGTTACTCTCAAACTATGGCATACCCCCTACCACGAACTTATGCAAGTCCTCGTCTACATATCCTTGTGAAGAAATTATTCCTATATACCCGAAATGCTGAGAGTACGAGGTAATTGTGTCTCTAACAATATCAATTTCACGCCTTCCGTTTATATGGTAGAGAAACGTCATAATCCCATGATTCAATATCGAGCCATACAAATGACTCAAGCCACATATTTACGCATGTCAAACTATGATTCTGATGATGTCAGACGATTTCATACTTGTGATTTCCAGTCATAACGACCACATCTCTTGTCATCATTATCCAACAATCCCATGAATATGGTCTGATGCCAACTTTCATACGAGTCTATAAGTAATTCATGAATTCGACCTGTCTTACCTTGTCATCATTACCCTGGATGTGACCATTGTAAACCAAATCTTAATTTATAAACGCTCCTCTGGATGGCTTTTCCATCCAGATAAGCGTCATTTACCATTTTTACTGTCACACCACCTACATTTACATTGTGATCCCATTCCTTCGTATCTTCTACATACTTATCCTCTTCTGGTACCCCCATCATGGTCTGCGTTGATCCGGTACTCCATCACAGTCTGCGTTGATCTGGTACTCAACCCTTGATCCTCTGTTCCATGCCTCATACGCCTTAAGAATTGTTTTAAGCTAGCATGGGGGTCGATAGGCATGAGCCTGTGTTCTAGTTATACAGGGAAACACCAGAATATCAAGCTTGTAAGGAAAGGTTTGAACAGGTCGGCTGGGTCCCATTTTTAGATAAGTTTAAAGGCTATCATGAAGGATTCTCTCTCGCTTTTGTGCAGACATATGATGGAGACAATTTTCATTTTGGAGATATGAAGTTAACGATTTTGGAGGCCACCATAGTAGAGGCTACAAGCCTCCTTTCATCTGGAGAAAACTACTTCAAGGGGGTGATCATTGACAGGAAGCTTTGCCAAAAATTTCTCAGGAAAAAACATCAAGACCTCTATTGGACCAAGGGCATTCCTCGAAGCTTCATCAAAAAAGAATATTGGACGATGCTCATTAGGTTGCAGATATTTCTCACCTGCGAGGGGAGGTATACAGTAACCTTCCTATACCATTTGAAACTGTTGTCACATTTTGAAGGAGGGCCACAAATTGATTTTCCTCACTTCCTATGGATGAGTTTAAATAAAATGGTGAGAGGGGTGAAATCAACTTCCAAGAAACATGAAACCAACCTCCATCACCATGGTCTAATGAAACTTTTGGTTGTCCATGCCTTGAGGACACAAGGTAGTAGTTGGAAGAAACTACTCCAATAGAATTTTGCTCAGGAAGGAATGTCCAAATATGTAGAGGAAAGGGAAACATAAATACACAGTGAGGGGCCCAATAGAAAGGAAAAGAAAGACCAAGGGAATAAATTAAGGGGTGAAGAAGCCACTGTTACACCTAGCTCATCCCAACTGATTGAGGAGTTGGAGAAAGATAAGTCTGTTGTGAAGGATCCCACTACATCCAGAAATAAGAAAGCCTCCCAATCTCAGAAAAAATGTCCAACCTTGATTTCAAAAGCTAAAAGAAAGAAGAGGAAGGACTTTGAGCTAGGTGAGCGATCATATAGTGCTCTTGAAGCAACCATTGAGTTATCACCAGAGCCATCTAGAAAATTGGAAAAGACCCATGAACTCAACATTCAGAGCAAGAAAAAGGGTCAAAAGAAGGGTGTGTCAGCAAAATGAATCCTAGAAGATCCCACTACATCTAAGAAGGAGAAGCCTACCCAGTCTAAAGTACCTAGTCCATCCTCGAGTCCTAAATATAAACTACCACAAAGTGAGAAGTGAAAGAGGAATAAGACAGGTCAGTAGGAAGTTTCACATGATGTCCCCGAGGCAACTGTTGAGCTCCCTCAAGAATTGGTTAAGGAGTTGGAAAATACCCCTGAAGTAGTTATTGTGTCTCCTCAAGAACCGATTAGTGAGTTGGAAGAAACTCCTAAGATGACAAGTGGAAGTAAGGGGAAGCTAAAAACGAGGAAGGCTCGAAAGAAACGAATTTCAGAGCCTACACCTCAATCCTCCAAGGTGAAAATCAAATTGACACAAGAGAAAAAAGTTTCCACACCTACAAATGATATTAAGATGAAGAAGAGGAAGTTGTTTGAGGAGAATCCCACCCCTATAAACAAATCTGAGGAAGTCTCACTTCCTATACGAAGAACCACCAGAAGCATGGCCAAGCAGACAACAGTTCCACATGTGCCTTCTCTTCAAGAAGAGCCCATTGATATTCTGAATTCTCCAGAGAAATAAAGTGGCTATGGAGCTATGATTAGTGAGACCAAGGGGTTGGTGACAAAAACCTTGAGAGGTCTAAGAAAGGAGAAGGAAGCCCGAGAGGATGTGATTGAACAAATGACCACATATGATCTTGACAATTCTCTGAGAAAAAAACAATTGATAGTGAAGATTGGGAAGCTAACAAAACATAATGAGAATCTGAAACAAGAAGTTGCAGAGTTCTAAGTGTTGGATAGGCACATTAAGGAAAAGAATGCACAATTAAAATAGTATAATTTAAGGTTACAGGATGCACAGGAAGAGGTCTCTGCTAAACTAAACAAAGTTTTATGCTTGATCCAATACACCAGGGTGATTAAGAAGGAACTTAGGAGTGAAGCTTCTGGTCTTAACATCCTACAACCAAAGAAATGATGGGGAATGGTTCAGTTTTGAAAATTTTTGAGTAGGAGTTTTGATATTGTTGCATGAGGGCATGCAATAAATTTATCATGGGGGAAATGTTGAGTCTCCATTTTGACACTTCTAGTATCCTATATTACCCTATGCCTGAGCCTATTTTACCTATACTATGTGTATATAATTGATCGTTTCCTCCACAAATCCACTTGATGACCTTGTGCATGTGCATAGAGAGGTAACTTATGTTAAGGCATGATTTGTTTAGTTTTCTTGATTAAATTCGATTAAATGATTGATTATGTATGTTCCTAATCACTTTGACTCTTAAGCAGCTTCATCTGGTACTTCACTAATCTGGTACTGCAACCATAGCATGATCTGGTACTTAGCTAGATCTGATACCTTGTCTGATCCGGTACCAATGCTCCACCTATTCCGGTACTGATGTTCCACCTATTTCGGTACTCCACAGTGCTTCTTCCGGTACCAACACAATGTCGCATCCGGTACCAGCACAACTCAACATCACATCCGATACCTCCAAATCAGTGCCTCATCTGGTACCAGTCTTGTGCATGTTCCAGTACTGCCTTTGCACCTGATCTGATACTCATGGTCGTGACTGTGTTCATCCGGTACTAAACCCCTATCTACAGGATTTACATGTTGAATGAGTATGTTGATGGATATTCCAAGAAGTCAATTGGATAGAAGTCTCTTGAAGTATTTTTTGAGATCATGATAGACTTCATCACTCATGCACTTCGTGTCATGAGGATGAATTCCATCCCTAGAAATTCGATATGAATTTCCAATTGTAATATTTTAAAACTATTTGATAATTATCTTTAGATCTTGGTAATAACGGCTTACCTTCTTTATAAGAGATATTGTATAGACGATAGGAAGTAACGAGGAATGAGTAATGAAGCAAGTAGCAAGTAGAGAATGATACATATTGTCTTGTTGAACAAAATGTTGAACTGCTGATTCAATATACAAATTGAAGGAATACAAATGATCTGTTGTGCAATTCATGAGCATGAGTAAAGCATTTTATTTTGTTATCTCTTTAGAGGTACCTTGTTGGTTCGGCAAGGGCCCACCACCCCAACCAAGGTAAACCTCCCTGTACATGTTTTTGTGTGATTGTGTGAGTATGAACATTTAATAGTTGTGTGTTGTAAATGATTTCAAATGCATTTTAAGTTCAACACAGAGTCACTTGATTTTGAATCAGTGTGAGTAATTAGACATTGGACAGAGTAGATAGTTTCCTTTTCATTTCTGCATATTAACATTTAATTGATAAGAGTTTGAAGTGTGGGATTGTTAAGAAAGCGAATATTATTGTTTTGAGTTTGTAATTGTGGTGTTCTTAGTAGGTACAAGAACCATAAGACTTCATCTCTTACCTTCATGTTCCATATAATGAAGTCTCTCAATCATGTTGGTTGTTTCCTATACTAAAGAAGGTTTGATTGAATTGAATAGAGTTATGATTTATCTCCGTCTAAGAGTGAATAAAGTGGATTGTTGATTACTGTTTTCAATTGCTATAGGGAACAAGATCTTAAGTTCATCTCTTCATATCATGAGCCTGTAATGAAAAGACTTGTCATCTAAGCAAGAGCCTTTTCAATTGAGTGTTTGTTTGAGAATTTTTTTTATCAGTTTTATCTTTTGAGTTTAAAGTTGTGTGAAGCATTCATAAATTGTAGAAACAAAGTGTTATGTTATTAATTATTTCCTGCTTGAGCTAGATACAACAGACATAGGTAGGTTACCTATTCTCGGCACATATAGTGTAACAACTCTTTCGATTACGAATCCCGGATTGACATATAAATGAGTGTAATATACTAAACATATTTATACACCAACACTCTTGGAACAAAAGTAACCATCTATAAATTCTCTCCCCCAACAATGGCTTGTTCACTAAGTATCTTAGTGCAGAATGGTCTGTATACATATTGAAATTAGAACCCAACAAATAGTGTCTAAATTTCTGCAGCACATACACCATTTCCAACCCCTCTCGTTCTATCGTAGTGTAGTTATTTTCTGTTGTTGACAACTTCCTACTTGCAAATGCAATTGGGTGGTCTAACTCTCCTTCTCCTGGATGAGATAATATTTCATCCAAAGATATGGATGACACATCCACATGAACATGAAATTCCTTCTTCCAATATGGGAATATCAAAATTGGTGTAGTCACTAGATTCTGCTTCAATGTGTCCAACCCTTTCTGGCAGTTCTTATTCCACTGGAATTTATATTATTTCTTCAACAAATTCTGCATGGGTGTTGTGATGCAAGAGAATCATTCCACCTCATCAAGTGCCAGCGAGCCAGGGCATCAACGCACTTGGAGGAACAAATTCCAAGGAAAGAGAGGCGTCAACCCTCTCATTTTGGACCCAAATTTAAATATTTTAATGTAACTAAATGGGAATTAAATGTTGTAAGGATCAAACAAGCCGATCCATGTGGCTTTGTACAGGTTGCATGCGAAGTCACCTTTAATGGTTGACAAGAAGATGTGATTAGTTCTAATTCGGACTAGATGTCCATTTATTGTAATTGACTGCAATTCAATGCGAATAGGTAGCTGGAGGGAAGGCACGAGGAGCCCCTCCTTTGTAAAAAAATATTGTATCAAAATTCATTAGAGAGAATGAGTGTTAAGGATATGTAGATAGAGCATTAGAGAGCTCAAGAGAGGAGAGGAGAAAGAATTGAGACTCAGTTGCAGTACAGTCTTGTACACAGTGTAAATGACATTCAAATATTAATATAAAGAGCAGTTTTTCCTACATATGAGGTGTTTGTGTTTTTATGTGTGGTGAATTTTAATTTTCTGAATGTTTTATATGTTTATTTATGGATGTTGTAGATGTGAAAGTATGCTACATTTGCAGGTTTAGATATACTTCTCTATCTTTGTGAATTTCTGAGTGTTCTGGGCTCTTAGGCTTGTGCAAGGAGTGCACACCAGAGTAGTTGAAAACTCTATGAAGCCAGTACAAGGAGTGCACTTGAACTCTGTTTCGAGTTCAGAAAGAGCATGCCACATGGGCACACCAGAACCATTCTGAAGCTCAGAAGGGAAAATTGTGCAAGGAGTGCACATCAGAGTTGCTAAACACTCTGAAGAAGATTTACTAGAGTTACTGAATACTCTGAGGGATCTACAAGGAGTGAATTGAGTGAGCGCAAGGAGTGTGTGAGAAATTTGTTTCAAGTTTTGTGAGAAGGTTTCCAAGAGGTCACACCAAGGAGGTGAGTGCAAGGAGTGCAAAATACCAACACACTGCTGAAGTGTTGGTAAAGGCTCAGAAGGAAGAGCGAAGTCAGCAAGGGGAGTGTTGAAGGAACACTTTGAAAGTGTTCGTGAAGCTCTAGTGGATGAGTGTTGAGTGCCAGGAGGGCACAAAAAACTGTTAAAGGAAGAAAGGGCTGAGACCCTTAGAAAATTGAGAAATTTCAAGATCGGAGGAGGAATAGTGCAAGTGTGCACAAGGCCTATGCAAGGAGTGCAGAAGGCAAAAACAATCTAAGTCCCAGACTGCAGGAGGAGCGCAAGGTGTGTGTAAAAAGGACTTATTTTCAAGTTCCAAAATATCAGGAGGTGTAGCATAGGTGGATGCTGAGCAGTCATCTCGTAGAGAAAGATTCAAAGGTCAAAGCCTTTGAAAATTATCTGAAGAATCCTTCATTCAGAAGGAAAGCATAGAAACAACAGAGGAGGAAGCTACAACAGTTGTCAGATCTACCTTTTTTCACGATCGACACTTTGCAAGGGTTGTGTGCATTGGGTGCAGTCAAAAACTGTCGAAGCCCAAAACAATGAAGTTTGAGCAATCGATCTCGGTGCCTTTTGAGGACCATTGATCTTGTTTCCTATTGTTTCGACAGTTCGCAAGTTTTGTGCATTCATAAATAAGAAACGGAAAGAAAGGTAGAGATCGTTGAATCTTGAATTACCGAAATAACGCCTATTGGTTAGTGCCTAATCACAACCCTCGGTCACGTTGAGGAGTTGGCAGGAGTGAAAAGGGATAGGGGCCCAAAATTGATTTCATAAGCAAGGGCTTAGTAAGAGCCCGTAGGTTTATTCTTTGACTTGTACTAGGAAAATTAAGAACATGTGTTTGATAAGGGGGCTCAGTAGATCCCGAAGAGCTAATTCAACTCCCGATTGTGAATGATCCTAGACCGTGAGGTTGCACGGACCCAGGGAGAGGGAGGGGTTTGCATCATGTTGTAATATGAGGATAACCTTTAATGGACTTCCTATAGTATCATGTATGGCCCAGTGTTTCTCTTAACTTTCATATTGATATACGTGGTGGTAAGTCCATAATCACTACAATCTTGGCAAGATCCACTAGTAAGCCTTCCTTACATACCACATGGCCCAAATTTTTTCCAAAAGGCGTACAAAAAATACATTTTTTCAAATTCAATGAAATCTAACATTGTCTACACCTAACCAACATTAATATCAATACTTCTATGTGATCTTGTAATTGACTAAACACAGTACAATCATCTAAATAAACTTCAAGGAAATTATGAATAAATTCCTTAAAGGATGCGACAACTATTCTTGAGAAAATTGTAGGTGCATTCTTCAACCCAAAAGACATCACTGTGTATTGGTATCTTCCCCACTCTGTCGCAAAGGTAGTCTTATGTCTGTCTTCTTGCACAATATTTATCTGGTGATATCCTGAGAATCCATCCGTGAAAGAGTAGGCCTCATGCCCCCCTACATTTTCTAGCACTTCATTTGTAAAAGGTGTTGGAAATGGATCGTGCAGACATGCATCATTTAGCTTTATTAAGTCTACACAAATTCTGATTCTCCCTATTTTCTTATCTTGTACAACCATTAGAATTATCCATTCTGATTCTACTACTAGTTCAATGATTCCTGCTTCTAACATTTGGTCTATCTCTGCCTTTACCTTCTCTTTATACTTCGGGTTCAGTCTATACGATCTCTGTATTACTAGTTTAGCATCTGGTTTCAAAGGGATCTTCATTTCTCCTAACTCACCATCTATCCCTTTCATTTATGAAAATGTGGTTGGAAATATATCTTGATACTCATGCAGTAATTCTGCAATATTTTCCACAGTTTCATCATTCCAGTAGTCACCTATCTGCACAAATTTTGGATTCTCTTTTGTCCCAATATTCACCTTACACGTCTTTAATGGTTTTGCATACGCAACAGATCCAAGCTATGGACCTTATACTGAGTGTTCCCCCTCAATTTCAAGCATTTGTATATTTCTTGGATCTTCCTCATCTTGATCTTCTTTCCCAACATTATAACATTCTAGTATTTCATGAACTGTCATAAGCTCTATGTGCACTACACATAGGTACTACATCCATTGGCCCTTTTAATGAAAACATATTTTTTCTAATGGCATGCAAAGTTGCATCTACTAATGGCGATTCATTTTAAAAAGTAAATGTTATATTAAACCTTTGAGTTAGTTTGTTTGATTTCATTGTTTATTTGCGCATTTCTAGTTCCAAGTACCGGTTCTTGGGGATCGTATCCAATGTATGTATGAACCTATGCATCCATTCCTCATTCGATATCGAACTCCATATCTTTTTGCATTGTGAAATATGATCTATCGGGTCACTGAATCCTATATATTTCTATGCAATATACTCAACCTCGGTACCAAATCTAACTTGCATTAGTCTTTTACACTACTACCAATCTTCTATTCCTTCTTTATGTGAAACCCACCATCTAGGTGGAGTATCCTTCAAGACAATCTCTAATGCCAACAATATTTGTTGTTTGAGTATTTGAAACTCAAACTCTTTTACAAAAGAGTCTATGTCATTCAAACCATCATACTTGGGCGGGTCACATAACTTTGTTCCAAATCATCACAACGATCAAGTAATGCATGCACATTTTTTTATTGATACTTCATGCATCCTTTGTTTCCAGTGTTCCAAAACTTCCTCTAAATCTGACGCACATGAGATAATTCTTCTCCAACTTAGGATGCCATCCATAGTCGGATTAACGTAGTCATCCATTCGTTCAGTCATATTATACAGGTTATCAATTTCATTCCCTTTAGCTAGATCTATATACCTCTTTTCTTCTGTCGGATCCAATGATGCAGTAACCTTTAAGTCCCCTACTTCAAAGATCATTTCCATTTTCTTCATATTAATAACCATCTAATTTTCAAAATCCCATTCAAGCCCCATCAGTGTTGGATATGGATGACTATCATCCACGATCTTGATGACTTCAAAATATGCTATATTTCACACCCCATTTATATTCGTAGGTACCCCTAACAATCGACCAATTGGTACTATCTTGTGTTGGTTCGCCAATCTTAACTAAACGAGAGACCAAATTAACTGTCTTCCCCATCATTTCCCATGTTTGATTCAATAAAACATTTACATTACCTGATTCACTACCCTCTACATGGTAGTAAATTCCCTTTCTTATGCGCAATGATCAATCATTCCATGCAATGTATTCAACGCGGTTTCATATTTCATTAATTCTAAAAAAAAAATCAAAAAATTCTTTCAAGGCACTTACCTATTGAAGCGACCTTTTTGGGATAGTACAATCATAGGCCGAAGGAATATCAACCACACACGGAGAAGATGATGTCGATGTTATCCAATCCAGTCCTAGTATCTCCTTCCTTGTTTTCTGATACATCTCTTTTTCTTGATGTGGGTCAAATGCCAGCCTAAGTCCTACTAATTTCCTTACCCATTTCTCCCTCTACGTCCCATTAACAACACTTGTCCTATCTCCTCTGCACGTGACAACGACTATTATAGGTCCTTCATCATGCTTCTCTGTTGATATCTTTTGTACATTATGATTTGTATTCTGGTTATGATTCCCTCTTGCCTTCCACTTTACAAGTAATTATGGGAAGTCTTCTGTCGCATGATCTAGTTCCCTACAATACGTACATGTTGTACAAGGATTTGGGTAGTCACAAGCTAAGTGTTCTGGTTGATTACAATTTTAGTATATTATTGGTCCTCTACCTCCTTTTCCAAAACCCCGTCTACCTCGACCTCTTCCAAATCCTCCTCGGCCTCTTGGAATAAAGCCTCTATAATTGTTATACTATGGAACACCTCCTTATATCATGGTATTTTCCTCCTTAATTATATACATATTTGTAGTGTTCTCTCTCATCAAGAAGAATGCATGACGGTCCTTCTCTTTGTGCCCTACTGACTTGCAAAAGTTACAAAAAAATTATGGGGTGTACTCTAGTATTTCTGCAGCAATGGAAAATCAGGTGGATGATGTCCCCATTTCTTGCATATTTCAAAGTACCATCCTCTTGGTAATGGGTTTGGTGCTCCAGTTTCCAAATGTTGTGCAAAGGATGGGCACTCATCCTTATGGTGGCCTTAATTCCTACACATGATACACCATAATTGTTCCCTCTTCTCCTTTCCTTTTATAATATCTACTAATTGGATTGTCAAGGAAACTGACTGTTTATGGACTTGAGCCATCCCCCTGTCATCCCCTATGAGAGATGATTCCACTTCATCACAATCTCTAAAGATTAAGGCTGTGACACAACCTTCTGTTATATCAACAAGAAAAAATGTGTGGTAACAGTCCTGCAATAATCCATTCTATGTGTTTTTGATATGGAATTTGGAATTTCAATCTACCCATCAAATCCTTAAATATTTGATCATAGTCCCAAACTGACTCATTATGAACTTGCTTGATCTCCATCAATTCTTTAATTTATTGCGACTTAGATTTTGGCTTCTTAAACTCTTTTAATAATGATTGTCGAATTTCTTCCAATGTCCTCGCTTGACCTGTTGGTGTAGTACTCTACAGTTTCATGTACCAGACTAATGCATGGCCTCTAATTTTTTTTTCCAATTGCACAATCTTTGTGGCCTCATCCTGGACATTCTTCACAACCCAAATTGTCTCACATACAAATAGATGTTATTCTGGGTCCTCCAACCCAACTCCATAGAACTTTGACATTCTAAATGTATTGTCCACCCTTTCCATGGTGTTTTGCGTAGCACCTACCCCCGGTGATGTTGGTCGATTTGGACTTGATGCACTACTTCCACTACTCTGGATACTATTATTCTAACTTCCTATACTAAATATAAGTTCTTTTGACAAATCCTCAAATGTTATCTCAGATCCAAGTGATCCAACCTTAGTAGGACTTAATGTTGGCACAGGGGCAGACCCAAGGTTCAACGCTTCAACAATGCACCAACAAAACCCTAACTACCATCCCTTTTGGCAACACCTGTGAGGAAGATGAAGTATCACCTGAGGTATAGGTAGGGGTGGTTGCAAGACTCAAGTGTTTGCAACCTAGATGGGACACAGATCTGTGATTACAACACCTTAACAGAGAACTTAGCAGTTATCATTCATTAGTATTTATCCTTTGTTTACAGCGCAGATAAAACCTAATTATGGAGCAACGTAGTATTCAACAAGATCCAACACATTCAAGCACTAAGCACATCAAAATAGATCAGATCTGGTACTCATTCACATCACCAAGCACTAAGCTATCATATCAGATACATCTAAACATACATTAATGCACTAAGCATAAATCATATGAACAATAAAACAACCATAATGCACAAAACAACCACAACACAGGATATGTGTGGTTCACCCCCATCCCGGGGCCATGTCCACCAACTCTTCTTCTCTTTATTACCTTCTGTCAATCATCTACATGCACAGAGCCACACGATCCTCCTCTGCATAGGACAAGAGATCTGCGTGCACTCCGCCTGATCCTCCTTCCCCGAGCTAGGTTACAACACAAATCCCTCTTACAATCTACACAAGCTTCTTACATCCACTTGCACTTAGCTCTGCAAGTGTCCAACACAACATGCACAAGGCATATACAACTATCACTTGCACTTATCACAACATCACACACATAGATCTCTCCTTACATCACCTAGACATCTATTTATACATTACAAAAGGGCCTAAACATGGGTAAACCCATGGGCCGACATCCCCATACCCGTTACATAAGACCAAAACCCAAAAATCCCTAAATAAGGGGCCGAGATCCCATGATATTCACTTTGACTTGCGCTCCGCCTTAGACTAACCTATCAAAGTCCCAAAAATAGGTCAAAAGTGACCAAGGATCTTCAAAACTTGGTCAAGGGCCAACAAGCCCCCAACACTCACATGTGACTTGTCCTGAGTCACTCTGATCTGGGTAGCTCTGCCTCAAAAGCCTCGATCTTGGCTCGAGCTGCTTCGACCTGCTGCTTCGCTAGGGCCTCCTGCTCGACGAATTCCCGAATAACTGCCTCATTCACAGGTCCTTCCAAGCGTTGTTCGACTGCAGTGACTACTTGTTCCAGCTCTGCTCCTCGTCCTTCAATATCCTCAAACAGTTGGCAAGATTCATGCTAGATTGGTTGGAGCCTCTGAGTCACTTCCATGACTTTTCTCTGTATGGTATGGACCTACTACTGAGCAGTGCATTGTTCCTGTGATCTTTTCATCCTCTCAACTGCTGATAGGAGTTTCAACTGTGCCTGTACTGTTGTTTCTTGCTGCTTTGCCTCCTGGAGTTGTAACTCCAGTTTCTTCAGTTCAGGGTCATTAGTAAGTCTCTCATAAGTCTGCGCACTTATACTACTAATTAGTTTACATTCCAAAGCTAAGGATTTGATTCTCTCAACTACACTTTGGGCAGTTTCTTCTCTTTCGTATCGCACGTCCTGTGGAGTGCTTGGTACTGTTTGTAGCTCTAGATCTGCTATTCTCTGTTGAAGCTGATGGATGGCTTCAACAAGCTTCACTACTTGATGCTCCACTGTGTCTTCCTCCATTTTCTCTAAGCCCCTCACAGAGAAAAGTTCTTTGTTGACTTCTTCTTTGACTCTGATCTGCTCTGCGAGCAACTGTTCTTTCTCTTGTTGGATCTACGCTCTCTCCTCTTCGAACTTTGTTTGGAGGTCATCCTTACCCTGTTGCACAACTAGAAATTGCTCTATCACTTCCTCTTGTGCTTGCTTCAAAGCCATTGTGGCATGTTCTTTTTCTTCCTGTGCATGACGAAGGCGAGCTTCGGTCGCATCAGCTATTTTGTGGAGTTGGGTAGGCTCATCTCCCAACTCTGGTGCTTCTTATGGTGGGGGCACAGTGGACACTACGCGGCTGGAGTGAAGGGTGTGCTAGACCCCTCGCAATTCTGCTTCAATCCTTTCATACATGTTCTCTTGCTTGGCTTCATTTTTCTCCAAAATGTCTTCCGAGGCGTCTGATACAAATGCGATGATGAAGTCGAAGTCATCAATCATGAGCACAGTCTGCAGCTTGGTATTACTAGCTTTTGACTTCTTCCATGATGTGGGTTTCGTGGGAGAAACCTTTCTTTTGTTAGACGAAACTACGTCATCAGGGGGATTCTGTGGTGGTGTTACTTCGCCTTGCTTCTGCTTGTCTTCTTCTCCATTGTTCTCTTCTTTGTCTACTTTGTCATCACTTCCTTCGCGAGTGACCACCGGGCTTCCGATTAGTTCAGGTTCAGATAGATTTGCGGGGTCAATAGGGATAAGGAGCTCTATAGGCCATTCCTTAGTTATTTCTTCTAGGTCCTCCTCTGTGATCTTGTAATAACTCTGTAGTACTTCTTTGTGTTCATCTATGCGCGCAGTGATATAGATAAAATGTCTGTCTGCGTGGAACTTCACAAATGGCCTGAACCTATGCACGGTGTTCAGTGTCATATGAGGGAAAACCTCAATAGCCCTCTTTAACTACAGGTAGTAGGTGTGGAACACTGCATTTGACTACCATTGTTTTCCCATATCGCTCGAATACCAGAGCATGGTGAACTTTGCAACTAAGGGTTCAGATGGCTCTATTTCAGGGAAGGTCGCACCTTTCGGCATCTCCCAAGCAATGAACACGATGAGGATCAAAAGACAACTAAAATGGAACTCATAGCCTTGATCCTGAGCTTCACGAAAGTATTGTTCTAACTGGTTCACTAAGTACCTTGCCTAGTTCATTTGTAGCCCCTCCACGCATTTTCCTGCGAGGTCAACAAAAAACCCCGTGACCTATGTGGGTTTGTTCTTCCTTACTAGCTTACCAACAATCAACTAGAAAGTGAGGTGCACTGCGCCATTCTAGATGGAGGATACCTTGTAGCCTCTCTTCCCCTTCTCCACATTGACGTAGGTATCTTTAATATTCTGCGCCAGGGCACAGTCTGCAGCCTTTCATGGGTAAAAGTATTATGGGTCTGGTCCCTGCATGCTCAATCCGGTGATCCGACGGATCAACCCCGGGTCGATGGTGATGCGTCTGTCTAGCCACAGATAACCACCATGGAAGCACGATAGCAGGAGCTTAACGCTCGCGTTAACCTCCTGGTGCCCTCCAAAATGGGGTATCTTTATTACATTCAAAATAGTGGACTGTGCGAGGTCCATAGTCCATGGTTAGGGGATTATCCTCGACTTCTTCCCCTTCGTCCTAGTCAAATACCTATGAGGCGTGAGCATGTTGTAGTTCTTGCGATCCCCTAGGTTGAAGTTGTTGATTGTTAATGTCATGATCTTATCCAGCTATGGTTTAACTGCACGTATCCCCTTCGGGAGGTACGCAGTAATCAAGGTGTAATCAAAGTCCCTTGGGACACTATCACGACTCACCACACCGGCCAGAGGCGGGATGTAGTCAGGAAATATTGATGGGATTAACCTCGCATTCACCAAGTCATCGCGATGCTTGGTGCATTTCTCAGTCACTACTCAGGATGGTCCAGATCCATGAGCAGTCGATGGGGAGGCTTGCACTCCTCTCTTCAATGAAGCTTGAATCCATGCAGACATTACTTTTTTGGCCATTAGATCAATTAGGATTTCTTCTACTGAATTTTCTACTGCATTGAGTTCATTCGACATGCACGCTCGAGATCGAATAACTCAGGTTGATGAACAAATTCTCAATGCAATAGAACAGGTGGTGATGTCTTAGTAAACACAACGTGGTAACAATGAGTTCTCTTGTTGGCTCAGATACAATTCACGAAAGTGTTCTCGACACAACAGTCGACGAAATAAGTAGACAACGATGTAACAGATCCCTCCAACAGGCAAGAATCCTTCATCAATGCAGTCCTGTCCGTTATGGAACGGTCCCAACGGTCTGATGGCGAGATTTCTGATCATAACTATTGTTCTAACAGTTCGGGAGCATCAATCTAATGGTCATAATGCATCTAACGGTTATATTGCTCCACCATGGCGAAGTGCCAATCTGAGTTGCTCTAATATGCTGAAGAAGTTCAAATTCTGGAGACCTTCCTTCTGCGAAGTCTTCTCTGGAACTTCCTGTAATTTCTCCAACTTTTCTTTCTTCTTGCTGAGCTTTCTAGCCTTCTTCCTTGTGATCTGCATCTTGGTGTTCCTCTTTCCATTCTAATTATTATCTCCTCTTGGAATAGTACTTTGTGTTTTTGATGGTCTTTCCTAGGGTTTAAGGGAAATACTTCTTCTTTGTCTGGGGTAGGTGCTATATTCTCCTGTATAGACAAGTGTTTCAAGTCTTCTTGTGTTGTTTCAACTTCGACATCCAAATTTCTGGTCCACAGTAGCTTCGACTGGTTTTCTTGTTCTTTCAATAAGTGTGCTATTCTCCTAGCCATGAAGTCTCTTAGGTCTTTCTTTTTTTGTTCTATAGATTCCTCTTCTTTTCTTTGTGTCTGATCTTTCTCAATCCAGGTTTTTCCTAGTAACATAGCAAATGGCGCGTTGTTTTCAATAAATTTAACAACCTCAAATTCTTCCTCTGTCAAAGTTCCATGAGCCCTCATAGATGTCTGGGTAAGTCTTCCACATAAAGTTATCAGCTTTCCTCTAAATAATCCTATTCCTCCCAATGAAGGAATCATAGAAGGCTTTCCCAAAATTTCCCAGGTTCTTTCTGTCATGATATTCACCTGTGTTTTCTCATCCAGAACACAGTTAATGTCGAAGTCTCCTATTCTTGTTTCTATGCACTCTTTTTCTTTGAATATTTCTGATAATTTGATATCTCTGTGATTCTTCAGGGTTTCTTTCATTTGTAGTAATATAGTCTCTGATTATTTTTGGGGTTCTGCCATGGTCTTAGTTTCTTGGCCTTCCTCATCGTTTTCTTGTTCCATATTCATTCTTTCAACCTTAGCAATCATTCTAGGGCAATCCAGAACTTCATGGTCCATAGCTTTACAACAAATACAACTAGGTCTTCTACCAGGGCATTCCTTAGAAAGATGTCTCGGTATTTTGCAACTATAACAACAAGTTAATCCTCTCTTTCTCTTAAATGATCCCCAACCTTTATTGTACTGTGCACTAGGATCATCGTAGCTAACCTGCAAAAAATTATTCCTAGGATCGTGCATCCATTTGTTAGTCTAAACATTATTTCTATGCATAGGAATAACATATCTTTCATTATTTCTATCACATCTACTCATATCAAATCTTATTTCTTCTAATTGTGCCCTATTTTTTAGACTAGGACAAAATTTATCAAACATACCTAGATCCATACTTTCGAAGAATTTTTTTTCACTTATCTTACCTTTAACAGAACACAAAGCTTTCAGATCTTATCTCTTCAAAAAAAAATCACTGTTCTTACCTTTATCAGAGAAAAAATCTTTAAGATCTTACCTCTTTTCTTCAAATATGCCTCCTCTCTTAGTAGAGATTCGCAAGTCAAGTAGAGTATTGCACACTAGGGAAATATATCTGTTTATAGAGCTTCCTCTTTTCCTCGGTTCCCAACAATCACAGTTTCAGTTCCGACAACGGAACCATTTGTTGGCACAGGGGCAGACCCAGGGTTCAAAGCTTCAACAACGCACCAACAAAACCCTGACTACCGGCCCTTTCGGCAACACCTGCGAAGCAAATGAATTCTCACCCAAGGAAGAGGCAGGGGTGGTTGCAAGACTCAAGTGTTTGCAACCTAGCCAGGACACTGATCTATGATTACAACACCTTAACAGAGAACTTAACAGTTATCGTTCATTAGTATTTAGCCTTTGTTTACAATGCAAATAAACCCTAATTACAGAGAAGTTTAGTATTCAACAAGATCCAACACATTCAAGCACTAAGAACATAAAAAAAGATTAGATCTGATACTCATTCACATCACCAAGAACTAAGCTATCATATCAGATACATCTAAACATACATTACTGGACTAAGCATAAATCATATGAACAATAAAATAACCATAATGCACAAAGCAACCACAACAAAGGATATATGTGGTTCACCCCAGCTTGGGGCTATGTCCACCAACTCTTCTTCTCTTTATTGCCTTCTGTCAATCATCTATATGCATAGAGCCACAAGATCCTACTTCGCATTGGACAGGAGATCTGCATGCACTCTGCCTGATCCTCCTTACCCTAGCTAGGTTACAACACAAATCCCTCTTACAATTTACACAAGCTTCTTACATCCACTTTAACTTAGCTCTGCAAGTGTCCAACACAGCATGCACAAGGAATTTACAACTATCACTTTCACTTAGCACAACATCACACACATATCTCTCTCCTTACATCGCCTAGACATCTATTTATACATTACAAAAGGGCCTAAACATGGGTAAACCCATGGGTCGACATCCCCATACCCGTTACATAATCCCAAAATCCAAAAATCCCTAAACAAGGGGCTGAGATCCCGCGATCTCCGCTTCGAATTGCGCTCTGCCTTCGACTAGACTGTTGAAGTCCCGAAAAGAGGTCAAAAGTGACCAAGGATCTTCAAAACTTGGTAAAGGTCCAATAAGCCCTAAACACTCACTTGTGACTCGTCCTGAGTCACTCTGATCTGGGTAGCTCTGCCTCAAAAGCCTCGAGCTGCTTCGACCTGCTGCTTCGCCAGGGTCTCCTGCTCAGTGAATTCTTGAATAACTGCCTCGTTCATAGGTCCTTCCAAGCATTGTTCGACTGTAGTGACTACTTGTTCAAGCTCTGCTCCTCGTCCTTCAATCTCCTCAAACAGTTGGCAAGATTCATCCTGGACTGGTTGGAGCCTCTGAGTCACTTCCATGACTTTGCTCTGTATGGTATGGACCTACTGCTGAGAAGTGCACTATTCCTAGGATCTTTTCATCCTCTCAACTGCTGATAGGAGTTTCAACTGCGCCTATACTGTTGTTGCTTGCTACTTTGCCTCCTATAGTTGTGACTTCAGTGTCTTCAGTTCGGGGTCCTAAATAAGTCGCTCATAAGTCTGCGCACTTCTACTGCTAATTTGTTTACATTCCAAAGCTAAGGCTTTGATTCTCTCAACCACGCTCTGGGCAGTTTCTTCTCTTTGGTCTCACACGTCCTACGGAGTGCTTGGTACTATTTGTAGCTCTAAATATGCTATTCTCTTTTGAAGCTGCTGGATGGCTTTAGCAAGCTTCGCTACTTGATGCTCCACTAGGTATTCCTCCATTTTCTATAAGCCCCTCATAGAGCGAAGTGCTCTGTTGATTGCTTCTTTGACTCTGATCTGCTCTACGAGTAGTTGTTCTTTCTCTTGCTGGATTTGCGTTCTCTCCTCTTCAAACTTTTTTTGGAGGTCGTCCTTCTCCTGTTGTGCAACTTGGTGTTTCTCTATCACTTCCTCTTGTGCTTGCTTCAGGGCCACTGTGGCCTGTTCTTTTTCTTCTTGTGCACGAAAAATGCGAGCTTCGATCGCATCGGATATTTTGCGGAGTTGGGTAGGCTCATTTCCCAACTTTGGTGCTTCTGATGGCAGGGGCACAGTGGACACTGCGCAGTTGGAGTGAAGGGTCTGTTGTACCCCTCGTAGTTCTGCTTCAATCCTTTCATACATGGTCTCTTTCTTGGCTTCATTTTTCTACAAAATATCTTCTGAGGCATGTGATACAGCTGTGATGATGAAGTTGAAGTCATCGAGCATGAGCACAGTCTGCAGCTTGGTCTTACTAGCTTTTGACTTCTTCCGCGATGTGGGTTTCGTGGGAGAAATCTTTGTTTTGTTAGACGACTCTGCGTCATCAGGGGGATTCTATGGCGGTGTTACTTCACCTTGATTCTACTTTTATTCTTCTCCATTGTTCTCTTCTTTGTCTACTTTGTCATCACCTCCTCCGCTAGGTGATTCTGAAGCAGTCTTTTCCGATGCGCTGTTCAGCTTCTATACCTCTTCTGTCTTCTTTCTTTTTCTAGTTCTAGGTGTATCATACCCTTCGCGAGTGACCACCGGGCCTCTGATTAGTTCGAGGTCGGATAGTTTTGTGGGGTCAATAGGGATAAGGAGCTCTGCAGTCCATTCTTTAGTTATTTCTTCTAGGTCCTCCTCTGTGAGCTTGTAATAACTCTGTAGTACTTCTTTGTGTTCGTCTCCACGTGTAGTGATCTGGATAAAATGTCTATTTGCGTGGAACTTCAAAAATGGCTTGAACCTGTGCAGAGTGTTCGACGTCATATGAGGGATGGCCTCAATAGCCCTCTTCAACTGTAGGTAGTAGGCATGGAACACCGCGTTTGACTTCCATTGTTTTCCCATATCGCTCGAATACGAGAGCGTGGCGAACTTCGCGGCTAAGGGTTCAGTTGGCTCTATTTCAGGGAAGGTTGCACCTTCTGGCATCTCCCAAGTAATGAATGTGATGAGGATCAACAACCAACTAAAATGGAACTCATAGACCTGATCTTAATCTTCCCGACAATCTTGTTCTAACTGGTTCACTAAGTAGCTTACCAACAATCAACTGGAAAGCGAGGCGCACTGCGTCATTCTGGATGGAGGCTACCTTGTAGCCTCACTTCCCCTTCTCCACATCATCATAGGTATATTTAATCTTTTGTGCCAGGGCGTGGTCTGCATCCTTTCCTGGGTAAAAGTATTGCGGGTATGGTCCCTGCATGCTCAATTCGGTGATCTGATGGATCAACGCTGGGTCGACGGTGATGCGTCTGTCTAGCCACAGATAGCCGCCATGAAATCACAACAACAAGATCTTAACACACGCGTTAACCTCCTGGTGCCTTCCAAAATGGGGTATCTTCATTACGCTCAGAATAGTGGACTGCGCGAGGTCCATAGTCCATGGTTGGGGGATTATCCTCAACTTCTTCCCCTTCGTCCTAGTCAAATACCTATGAGGGGTGAGCATGTTGTAGTTCTTGTGATCCCCTAGGTTGAAGTCGCTAATCGTTAATGTCGTTATCTTATCCAGCTATGGTTTAACTACACATATCCCCTTCGGGAGGTAAGCAGTAATCAAGGTGTAATCGAAGTCCCTTGGGACACTGTCACGACTCACCGCGTCTGCCAGAGGTGGGATGTAGTCAGGTAGGATTGATGGGATTAGCTTCGCATTCGCCAAGTCATCGTGATGCTTGGTGCATTTCTCAGTCACAGCTCGAGATGGTCCAGATGTACGAGTAGTCGACGGGGAGGCTTGCACTCCTCTCGTCGATGAAGCTTGAATCCCTGTGAACATTACTTTTTCAGCCATTAGATTGATTATGATTTCTTCTACTAACTTTTCTACTGTGTTGAGTTCATCTGACATGCACGCTCGAGATCGAATAACTCAGGTTGATGAACAAACGCTCAATGCAATAGAACAAGTGGTGAAGTCTTAGTAAACACAACGTGGTAACAATGAGTTCTCTTGTTGGCTCGGATACAATTCACGAAAGTGTTCTCAACGCAACATTCGACGGAACAAGTATACAACGATGTAATGGATCCCTCCAACGGGCAAGAAGCCTTCATCAATGCAGTTATGTCCGTTATGGAACGGTCCCAACGGTCCGATGGTGAACTTTCTGATCATAACTGCTTTTGTAACCGTTCGGGAGCGTCAATCTAATGGTTATATTGCTCCTCCATGGCTAAGTGCCAATCTGAGTTTCTCTAATATGCCGACGAAGTTCAAATTCTGGAGACCTTCCTTTTGCGAAGTCTTCTCTAGAACTTCCTGTAATTTATCCAACTTTGCTTTCTTCTTGATGAGCTTTCTATCCTTCTTCCCTATGATCCACGTCTCGGTATTCCTCTTTCCATTTTGATTCTTATCTCCTCTTGGCATAGTAACTTCATGTTGTTGATGGTATTTCCTAGGGTTTAAGGGAAATACTTCTTCTTTGTCTGGGGTAGGTGCTCTATTCTCCTGTACAGACAGGTGTTTCAAGTCTTCTTATGTTCTTTCAATTTCGACATCCATATTTCTGGTCCACAGTAGCTTCGACTGGTTTTCTTTTTCTTTTAGTAAGTGTGTTATTCTCCTAGCCATGAAGTCTCTTAGGTCTTTCTTTATCTGTTCTAGAGCTTCCTCTTATTTTCTTCGAGTTTGATCTTTCTCAATCTAGGTTTTTCCTAGTAACATAGCAAATGGGGCACTGTTCTCAATAAATTTAACAACCTCAAATTCTTCCTCTGTCAAAGTTCCATGAGCCCTCATAGATGTCTGGGTAAGTCTTCCACATAGGGTTATCAGATTTCCTCTAAATAATCCTATTGCTCCCAATGAAGGAATCATAGCAGGCTTTCCCAAAATTTCCCAGGGTCTTTCTATCATGATATTCACCCATGTTTCCTCATCCAGAACACAGTCAATGTCAGAGTCTCCTATTCTTGTTTCTATGCACTCTTTTTCTTTGAAGATTTCTGATAAGTTGATACCTCTATGATCCTTCAGGGTTTCTTTCATTTGTAGTAATATAGTCTCTGATTCTTTCTGGGGTTCTGCCATGGTCTCAGTTTCTTAGCCTTCCTTGGGGTTTTCTTGTCTCATATTCATTCTTTCAACCTTAGCAATCATTCTAGGGAAATCCATAACTTCATGGTCCATAGCTTTACAACAAAGACAACTAGGTCTTCTACCAGGGCATTCCTTAGCAAGATGTCCCGGTCTTCTGCAACTGTAACAAAGAGTTAATCCTCTCTTTCTCTTAAATGATCCCCAACCTTTCTTGTATTGCGCACTAGGATCATAGTAGCTAACCTGCAAAAAATTCTTCCTAGGATCTTGCATCCATTTGTTAGTCCAAACATTCTTTCTATGCATAGGAATACCATATCTTTCATTATTTCTATCAGATCTAATCATACCAAATCTTCTTTCTTCTAACTGTGCCCTATTTTTCAGAGTAGGACAAAATTGATCAAACATACCTAGATCCATACTTTCAAAGCAAAAAATTTCACTTATCTTACCTTTAACAGAACACAAATCTTTCAGATCTTATCTCTTCAAAAAAAATTCACCGTTCTTACCTTTATCAGAGCACAAAGCTTTAAGATCTTACCTCTTTTCTTTAGATCTGCCTCCTCTCTTAGTACAGAGCTTCACAAGTCAAGTAGAGTATTGTGCACTAGGGAAATAGATCTACGCACATAGCTTCCTCTTTTCCTCAGTTACCAACAATCATAGTTTCAGTCCCGACAACAGAACCATTTGTTGGCACAGGGGCAGACCCAGGGTTCAACGCTTCAAAAACACACCAACAAAACCCTAACTACCGACCCTTTCAGCAACACCTGTGAAGCAGATGAAGTCTCACGCAAGGTAGAAGCAGGGGTGGTTGCAAGACTCAAGTGTTTGCAGCCTAGCTGGGACACAGGTCTGTGATTAGAAAACCTTAACAAAGAACTTAGCAGTTATCATTCATTAGTATTTAACCTTTGTTTACAATGCTGATAAAACCTAATTACAGAGAAACATACTATTCAACAAGATCCAACACATTCAAGCACTAAGCACATCAAAATAGATTATATCTGGTACTCATTCACATCACCAAGCACTAAGCTATCATATCAGATACATCTAAACATACATTACTACACTAAGCATAAATCATATGAACAATAAAACAACCATAATTCACAAAGCAACCACAACAAAGGATATATGTGGTTCACCCCCAGCCTGGGGCTACATCCACCAACTCTTCTTCTCTTTATTTTTTTCTGTCAATCATCTACATGCATAGAGCCACAAGATCCTACTCTGCATAGGACATGAGATCTGCATGCACTCTGCCTGATCCTCCTTCCCCGAGCTAGGTTATAGCACAAATCCCTCTTACAATCTACACAAGCTTCTTACATCCACTTGCACTTAGCTCTGCAAGTGTCCAACACAACATGCACAAGGCATTTACAACTATCACTTGCACTTAGCATAACATCACACACATAACTCTCTCCTTACATCGCTTAGACATCTATTTATACATTACAAAAGGGCCTAAACATGGGTAAACCCATGGGCCTACATCCCCATACCCGTTACATAATCCCAAAACCCAAAAATCCCTAAAAAGGGGCCGAGATCATGTGATCTCCGCTTCGACTTGCGCTCCTCCTTTGATCAGCCTGTCGAAGTCCCAAAAAGAGGTCAAAAGTGACCAAGGATCTTAAAAACTTGGTCAAGGGACAACACTTAACAACTCTTTTATTATAGGAATGAACTAAGGATCCTCTCCCTCTCCTTTTGTACTCGGTATTTCTACGATATGGACTATTGTGCAGGTTTCTCTCCTCTCATACTCATTGCGCGGATATCCTTTCTTAGCCCCAGTTTTCAGCCTCTTGTATCGTCTTCCACTATGCACTACTTCGAATTTGTCTTATTCTTATGATACATCTTCTTCATTTCTCTGCATCCTCAGTCCCTCCCTACTTTATTCATTTGTTTCTTCATTCCTTCCTACCTTCATACCATCCCCTGGTCAGCCCCCAATTCCCCTATGTGCATGAAACCCCTTAGCAATCATATTCCATTGTCATCACACCTTTGTCACACATTTTTTTTTTTTATCCAGGTAGCTAATGCTTTCAGAAATCTACCGTGCATACCCTTGAAGAAATCCCTTTCCGCGACACGATATGAATGGGTACAATCTACTACAGATTTTGTAATATAACCCCCCAGTATGTTATTCAACCAGAAATCAACTACATGAGAAGTAGTATTGCTTACAAAATTCAATTGTTTTTCCAACTCAGGGGTCCAATTCCTTAGAGCTACTATTCTGTATCTTTCAGTATTCTCCACTAATATTTTTAACCATTCAGCTAAAATATTCAGAAATTCAAGAAAGAAAATCTCATGTAGACCTGTGTACACATTCCTTTGCAACCATTGTTCATCGTTTATTTGAGGGTTCCTATTCTCTCCTTGGGAAAATTCTCGCTCCTTCCTTTCCAACCATTCAAGGATCTCTTTCTTAGTCGTCCTCCAAATCATTCCCTCAATTACAAATTATGGGTCCTGACAACAGAACCATTTGTTGGCGCACAGTTATAAGACCCTAGGTTCAAGTTATTCAACCAACAAAAACCTTAGACACCGACCCTTTCGACATCACCTACATGCAGGTGAAGTCTCACCTGAGGCATCTACTGGGGCTGTAGGAACCAAATTTCTACAGGGATGAGGGGATGGGAGGCTATCAACATAACCATTAACACCTATTCACTATGTGCGCATTATTTAACATCCTTTCACCATTGTGCATCTTCCATTAACTAATAGTTCATTACTTTTACCATAACATTGTGCAACATTCACCCATCCAATATTCGTTCAGTACCCTAAAACCTAGTGTGCATAAATAATATAACATATATCGTGACATAACCAACCCACTGAATCATTCATTATTATTGCACATCAATCATATGTTAAACATATCTAGACTAATCATGCATATACATAACATCCATGAAAAATCATATCAACAAACACATTAGACACAATATTTTAACGTGGTTCACCCAATCCTTGGGCTACGTCCACAATGAATAGATTCTTATATTAGTCTTTGTGCAATAATAACCTTAGTCCTATGCATTGCACTTACAAAAGATACACATATAGTAATCCCCAAACCTTCATGGCCACTCTAGAGTGCAAGCCTATCTCTTTATAAATCACAAGCAACCTAATTTCTTACTCTCAGCAACAACCAACCTAATCTTCCCCGACCCTTTACATATTTATACATAGAATTAGGGATAAAAACCCTAATAACATCTTATCCCAAAAAAACCCTAATGGGTCATAACCATTTTTCTTTCTTTTATGTTGAACTCCTGCTTCACCCACTTCTATGCTGAACTACTATTTTTCCCTGCTTTTGCGTTGAATTGTTGTTTTCCCTGCTTTTACGTTGAACCGTTTCTTCTGCACCACAAAATTTGCCCTTTTCGCATGCTCTGGTCCTTCCTTTTACTCTTTCCTCTGCTATGGCACAATAAAGTAATCATGAATCAAAGCAAATCAAGTAAAAGTGGACAATCATGAGTGTAATGTCCATAGAAACCAAAAATAAAACAAGGCTTATTGGTTCAAAGATGCAGGTATTTCTCCTATTTAGGTTGGGGATTATTTCCTTGACCTTGGTTTGTGGCATTCTAGTTTCCCCCAACATTATTATTAGGTTGTTGGTTTTGGTTCCCTATATTCCCTTTATTTTTGCATTGTTCATTTTATTTTCAGACTATGGTCCAAATTTTGGTTTTGGTTCCCTAGATTTCCTTGATTTTTGCATTGGTCATTTTTATTTTTCCTATGGTCATTATTCTCATCACTATCCTAAGCTAACTCAGTTTCATGATGCTCTATCCATCAACTCCTCTCCTGAGGAGAAACTAACTCTTGTAGTGGAGGATCTCACCCTTAGATGTGACATATTTTTGTATATTGAAGGTAAATCAATTGTGTAAGTTGTCCCTCCTACTTTTAAAAGTGATGATAATACCATGAAAATGCTTTATCTCTCAACCTCCATGGAATTTAGAATGTCATAAAATGATTGTCTTTCCTTTAAGTACATCAGAGCATCCCCAATATGCTTGATGCCTGCTTGTGTTTCAGGATAAATTCGTGAGTGCGGACACAGACCAATCTCCCCAGATCCACCTGGATCTGGAACAAAACGTGACAGAATACTACCCTTTCTCTAGATCTAGACTATTGAAATGAACTAAGAGAAATGGATGGCAGACATACCTTATGAACGCTCTCCTTTAATCTCTGTTGTTCCTTGCTCTGCTCCGATGCTCTTGAGTCGTTCCAATC
>ML788440.1:611085-642646 GCA_009831015.1 Picea engelmannii
AGCTTGGTCTCAACATTGGTGGAACCTTCATCCACTAGTATCATGTCTACCATTGTAGATGTATCTTATGTGAACCACACCTCTCATTCCCATGGAATTGATACCAAGTTCACTCTTCCATCTTCCACCACATCCTTTGGTGGTGTAGGTTATCATATTCTTGTTTTTCATTTCGATGAAGACATTTAGATTCCATTACCAATGAATATTACCCCTAAGACAATATGCATCATCATTCCTACTTTTTACCTTTGAAATTTAGTCCCTCCAACCAATATGTTGTTGAAATTAAATATTTTATCCCTGATGGTAAAATTGACTAGTTTAATAATCCCATTCTTGCAACTAATGCATTTGAGGAAGGGAACATGGAAAATATTTCACCTACCATTAAGGTGAATATCTCCATTACATCTAGCATGGAATAACATATCCTTCTTGGGGAAAATTGTTCTCTTGAAGAGGTTGTCACTTATAAATCCATTTTCCAAGAGTTTTGGGATTTTTTTGCTTGGTCGTATTTGGAGATGTCTAGACTTGATCTTTCCATTGTTGAGCATCATATTGATATATGGCCAGATGCCATTCCTATCTGTAAAAAACAGGAACCTAATCACCCCAACAAGCTGCTTTCCATTAAAGCCAAAATTGATAAATTGTAGAAGGTGAGATTCATTTACCTTATTGCATACACTTCATGGGTTTTTAATCCAATCCCATTTATGAAGAACCAATAAACTATTAATTTCTATGCTTACTTTTGTGATCTAAATAGGGCTACCAAGGACAATTACTTGACACCTTTCATTGATCATATCATTTATGAATGTGTTGGCCACGAGGTACTTTCCTTTATGGATGGATTCTCAATATATAACCATATTTGAATTTGTCCCCAAGGATAATACAAGACTACCTTCACCACTTCATGGAGAACCTTTGCATACAAATTTATTCCATTTGGGTTAAATAATGCTAGAGCCACTTTCCAGTGTGCCATATCATACTATTTTCATGACTTGGTTCATCTTGTTTTATCCTATCTTGACAATATCACTACTCATTTGAAGAAATGGTCGCAACACTTAGAATACTTAGCATCTTCCTTAGGCATCGTAAGTATAACATATGATTAAACCCCCTTAATTGTATCTTTTGTGTGCCTATTGGTTTTATTTTGGGATTCATTGTTCAACCTTCATGTTTATCTTGATTCCCATATTCTTTTCATGTAGTTGAACTTTGTTTATCATGTGTGTAACCCTGGCCTTTTTAGAAGGTATTTATGAGTTAAAATTTTGGTGTGTTCATTTATATCAATTTCATTTAGCCATGTTCCTAGAAGACAAAATAATTTCATAGATACCATTGCAAATAACATTCTAGATTGACATTTAACACATGCATCCATAAGAAGATAACATTTTTCATTCACATCTAATCTAGCATGCATCATCATTTGCAAATAAAATCATACATAGATTGGCACTCCACATTTCCATATCAAAAATTAAATCCATAGTGCATATGTATATACACATGTATATAAAAGGTCAAATCATCGTGCATAGTTTTGCATAGAGTCTACTAATCTAAATATCCATGGCATGTCCATCACATGCTACATACATAAAAAATAAAATGAGGGCATAGGGCCCACCAACCTACTTATCTCCTCCATCCCCCTTAGATGGTGGTTCACGAGATATGGGAACTATGTCCCCCCTAGAAAGATCTTAGACATACTATCCAACCATCATTGCTTTGATACTTCATCCATAAGTTTTTTTTCTTGGAAGCATTGAAGCGGGTAACTTTGCTAATTTGAATTTCTATGCATTTTTTTCTTTACTTGAGCACCTTTATGCTTTGGTATTCATTGATTTGTGTGCAATAATTCACCATGGATACCCTTATTTATCTATGTAAAGTGGTATTCTTTGGGTGTAAATTTCTTAATTAGCATTTCGCATAGCGTAACTACCCTCAGTTCCTTGCATTTTCCTTTCACCCCCCTTGGAATTTCCTATAGGACCACCTTCACTTGGGTATTTGGATTATCCTATCTGTCTTTTGCATTTACTATCTACCTGAAAATAGAACCTTCCCTCCATGGGTTCCCTAGATTAGTGACTGTAACATACCCAACCACCCACAGGCCGGGTAAGCTACCTGCAAGCCCGCCCTTAGACTTATTTCTCTTTCTAATACCTTCTTTAGTTATTAAGGATGAATAAGAGAACAAATTTAATCACATGCAGTGTAATATCCAACAAGCATGCGTAATCTAGAGATTATGTTAAACGATAATTAAATATACATAACATAAATACATTCATATGCATGTAGACGATAATTAAATTACACAGCGGAAATACATTCATACACAGATAGTAATATCACGACAGAGAGAACTTATCTTTAAGAAAGGTGACACCAACTGGTTGCAGACCAAGGACGTTTGACCCAACTATAGACATCGTTGCTCCAAATCTCAACAGCAGTGTCACCCCAAGCCATGGCTATGAATCCACAAGGACGGTTCCAGAGTGTAATTGGGTTCCCAAACCAGTCAGCTCTCAGGCTCTCACAGGTTTCCCGACACCCACAACAATCTAGGTACCCAGCTCTCTTCTACCCAGCCTATGCCACCCAAGATAATAGACCTCCACCCTTCTCTTCCACGCAGTCCCTCAGGCAGTCCTTCTCCTTCCTGCCAGGGCTTCTAGCATAGCTGGTCCAGAATCTCAATGTTGGAACTCTCAGGACTCACAGTTGTGAGCAAAATAGGGAACATGCCAATGCATTTCAGACATGCAGGCCCCAGGTCACGGCTGGATCACACCAGCGACCACTACAACAAACTATCTCATGATTAGTTCTTCAGCAACTCTGTTTCCTTTCTCTTTTCTAACCAAGACACAGGTGAGGATGGGTCGATGAATGGGTCAGGGAGTGCATGGGAGTGTGTGAGGAAGGAACAAGTGAGTGAATGGAAAAATGGTGCACAAGTCATCAGTTGAACCCCCCATCAGACCAGAGGCGGGTTTAAGTAACCTCGTGGGGAAAACAAGAACCTCTTGGCCTTCCCCAAGAAGTTCACATAACTGATCCCCTCCCTTAGACAAAAATGGTAATAAGAAAATAGGAATAACACTTAGTCCCTCAAGCTCCCTATCTTGTGGAATCATATCCCCCTATAACTCTAGTCCTTGTCTAGCAGCCAGCGATGTGTTTATTATTATTAATGATCAAAACATTACATTTTTTGGGCATACTGGCCCTTTAATAATCGTTTGGGCACTCAGGCCTCTCAGCATTGTGACAATACATTTATTTAAAAATGGGGGTTCAAAACCTGGGGTGTTACATCCCCTACCCCTTATTTTGGCACTGTCCTCAGTGCATATACAAACAGAGATCAAAATCTCAAATTTATTCAAAAGGTTGTGGGTACTCTGCCCGCATGGCATCTTCATGCTCCCAGGTAGCATCTTCATGCTCCCAGGTAGCATCTTCAGGACCGTAGCAGGTCCACTAAACTTTTACCAATTCTATAACTCGATTCCGGAGCATTTTGACTTTTTTGTCCAATACCCGCACCAGCTGAACCTGAAAGTCTCCCTCCATCTCTACCTGAATCAGATGCCAATCAATAACATGGTTAGGATCATGTACATATTTATTTAGTAAAGATACATGAAATACATTATGCACATTCATGGAAGCAGGCAATGCAAGCATGTATGCAACTGACCCTATTATGTCCAATATTTCAAATGGACCACATAATCTGGTTGCTAGCTTTGTACAACTACCCAATTTAAAGGAGCTTTTCTTGGGCTTCACTTTCAAAAGTACATGCTCCCCTACTTTAAATTCTCTAACTGTCATGTTCTTGTCTGCATAAACTTTATGTCTATCCTGAGATGCCTTTAAATTCTTCTTAATCTTGACCACCTGGTATTCCATGTCCTTGAGCAACTCCAACCCAAGTACCACTCTATCTGCTGGGTTGTCCCAACTCATTGGAGTATTGCATTTCCTACCATACAAGGCTTCAAATGGGCTCATTCTCAATGAAGCTTGATACCCATTGTTATATGAAAACTCAACCAAGTGTAAGTAACCTTCCCACTTAGATGGCTTATCCATCACATACATTCTCATCATGTCTTCAATTATTCGATTGACCCTCTCTGTTTTCTCATCTGTCCGAGGATGATATGTTGTGCTAAAGTTTAGATTTGTGCCAAATCATTTAAACAATCCCCTCCAAAAATTGGAGGTAAACTTCGTATCTTTGTCAAAGACGATTGTCCTAGGTATCCCATGCAACCTAACCATTTCCTTCATGAAAATCTCTACAATATTAGTTGTTGTATACGTTGTCTTCAAAGGCACAAAATGAGCAACCTTTGTTAATTTGTCAACCACCACCATGATTGAATCGTGTTGCTTATTCGTTCTGGGTAATCTTGTGATGAAATCCATGGTGATCACTTCTCATTTCTTCTCTGGAATTGGAAATGGCTGTAACAAACCCATTGGGTGCCTATGCTTAGCCTTCACCTTTTGACATTCCATACATCGAGTGATGTAATCAACAACATCCTTCTTCATTCCCGTCCAAAAGAACTGGCTTCTTACTGCTGCAATTTTTTTCTGGTAACCGGGATGTCCAACATAAGGAACATCATTCATTTCCTTCAATACCAAATTCCTCAGTCTAGAACTAGGAACATAGATTCTATTTTTATGCATGAGTAATCCATCTTCCTTTATCTCGTACTCCTTTATTTTCTGTTGTACATTTCCTTGTTGTAAGTTTTCCTTTACCTGTAGGTAATGTTGATCTATAACAAGACCATCTAAAATTCTTCTCTTCAAGTCTGATTGATGCATATTGACAACAGTAGCATGCATGAGATGCACTCTTCTACTAAGTGCATCGACAAATTTATTCTCTTTTCCCTTGATATGCTTGATATCGAAGTCATATTCATTTAAAAATTCTAGCCATCTTGTTTACCTGTCATTCAAGGTCGGTTGTTCAAAAAGATACTTCAGACCAATGTGGTCTATCCTTAATTCGAATTTCTTCCCCATGAGATAATGCCTCCACATCCTCAAGGTGTGAACAATGGCAGCAATTTCCAAGTCATGCGTGGCATAGTTCCTCTCATGTTCCTTAAGCTTTATGGACTCATATCCAATGACATGTCCATTTTTCATGAGGACTCCCCCAATTCCTTCCTTACAAGCGTCTGTGCATACCACAAAACTTTTATTTGGATCAACAATCTTTAATATAGGTTCACTAGTAAGTAATTCCTTCAACAGATTAAAATTATTTTCACACTTGAGTGTCCATTCAAATTTAGCCCCCTTCTTTTGAAAAGAATTGACGGGATGAGCAATCTTAGAGAACCCTACTATGAACCTTCTGTAGTAGTCGGCTAATCCCATAAAATATCTGACGTCTGACACATTTCTGGGTGTTGGCCATCCTCTAATGGCTTCAATATTCTCTGGATCTACTGCTATGCCCTGCTTTGAAATAATGTGTCCCAAGTAATGAATTTGCTTTTGATAAAAAGAACACTTACTCAACTTGGCATACAACTGATGTTCTCTTAGTACCTGCAACACCAATATCAAGTGATGTTCATGCTCCTCTTCAGACTTAGAATAGATAAGTATATCATCCAGGAATACTATGACAAACTTATCCAGATAATTTCTGAATATGTCATTCATTAAGCACATGAATAAAGTTGGTCCATTGGTCAGTCCAAAAGGCACCACTACAAATTCATAATGCCCATACCTGGTCCTAAAGGTTGTCTTATGAATGTCTTCTTCCTTGATTCTTACCTGATGGTATCCTGCCCTCAGGTCAATCTTTGAAAATATCTTTGCTCCTCTTAGCTGATCAAAGAGGTCATCAATTCGGGGTAAAGGATACTTGTTCTTTATAGTGTACTTGTTCAGTTGTCATAAGTCAATATAGAGCCTCAAGGTTCCATCCTTCTTTTTGACAAAAAGTATTGGTGCTCCCCAAGGTGAAACACTTGGACGTATGTACCCTTTCTTCAACAATTCTTCCAACTGCATTTGTAATTCTTTTAATTCTGGTGTGCTCATTCTGTAAGGTGTTTTCGACACTAGGGCAACTCCTAGCACTAAATCAATTGAGAAATCTATCTCCCTTCTTGGCGACAATCTGGGTATTTCTTGGAATACATCTTCAAATTCCTGTAGCACCGAGAAATCTTCAAGGCTTGGCCCCTTTGTAATAACTGGCTCCTCCACATGGGCTACATACAGTTGACATTCTTTTCTAAAACATCTTTTCAGTTGTAAGGCCGAAATCTCCTTTATAGATATGGGTCTTGGAACTCCTCTCACAGTGCTTTGTTTTCCATTTCCATCAAGACATGTAAATGTCTTGTTATGGAAATTTAGGACAGCATGATGCTTGTCCAACCAATCCATTCCAATCAGAATATCATAAGACCCTAATGGTATGATGTTTAGATCAGTAATAGTATTCACACCATTAAGACTTATGGAACAACCTCTGACCATATCATGGATTTTTCTTTTGGTTCCAGTGGCTAACTGAACTAACTTGTTTTTCCAAGTTTACTTTTCTCCAAATGTAATCTATCCACTATCTTAGGATCACTGTAACAATGGCTTGCTTCTGAATCAATCAAAATAGAAACAGGCTGATTTATGATCTTACCTTCCACCTCGATCATATTGGACTGGTACTCTGCTTGTCGATCATTTAAAGCTGCATATATTCTCCTCATATCTCTGAATGTTGTAGCCTCTTGGATGTTGTGCACAATCTTCACTCTATCCTTTCTGTGTGGGCAATCCTTGTATAGGTGATCTTCCTTGCATCCCCAGCATTGGATCAGTGGTCTTCCCCTTTTTCCCAAGGAGTCTTCCTTCTTGAAATCCTCCTTAGCATACTGATCTTGATGATTTCTATTAGGCTCATTCCTATTGAAGAGAGGTTTGAATCCTTTCCTCCTCTGATTGGACTTCACATTCTTCTTGTCCTTCCAAGATTTCTGCAAGGATTCCCTTCCCTGGCCTTGCTCATACAGGTATTTAGCCTTCCTGATGGCCTCAGTCAATGTCTTGGGTTCATCATACTTGATAGTTTCCTTATAGAAGGCTGGCAATCCACTTAGAAATCTATGTATTTTCACTTTCTCATCACCAATGAACCTAACATACGTTAACAATCCCAAGGACTTCTTCTCATATTCTGCCATAGTCATGCTTCCCAACCTGAGTTCAAAGAACTCCTTCATTTTCTTGTCATAGAAATGATCTGAGAGGTACTCCTTCTGTAAGTACTTGAATTGTTTCCAAGTGATCCTACTTTCATCAACATGTTCCACTTGCTTCAATTGGTCCCACCACACTACAACTTTCCCGTGTAAATGGTAGGTGGAAATCCTGGCTTCCAGGTTTGATGAATAGTTATGCAAATGAAAATATCTTTGGAGCCCAAGCAGCCATGCTTCAACATCATCTTCCCTTTCTCTTTCACCATCGAAGGAAGGTGTCTTGAGCTTCCTCAAATCCCCTTGCAAACACTCTACCTCTTGTTTCCTTCTCTAGTGTCTGACAGGAGACACTTCTGGACTGCTTATGGGATCATCCGATGCATAAAACTTTCTTCCTGAGTAGGGAGGTGGGTGGTGTCCATGAGCTCTACTGGCACTTCTAGAATAACCAGCTCTCCCACGATCATCTCTTCTTTCATGACACCTTCCTTCTTCCTCTTGTCTTGAGTTTGACCCCTTCTTCGTTTTCCTTTGCAACTGATTTAAGATCTGCAACACTTGAGAATTTGTCTGGATTTTCTCTCTCATTAGTATCTCGTTGTCTGCTTTGTAGCCCTTCACTTCCATCTCCAGGCTTCTTACTGTTTCTATTAAAGTTTCTTGCTCTTATTTTCCCTTGCGTCCATTGGACACTGTCTCTGCATTACCAATCCTGGTATTCTGGCCTTCGGCCTCCTTTTCATGACTGGAGGCTCCCTCGCCTTCTTCCATTTCCTCAATATGCATCTTGAGCTGATGCGCTAAGCCTCTTAATTCTGTAAAATGTGCAAGCGGCTATTTTGTTAGAATTATGCGTATGATAGACAAAAAAATTGCCAAACCATGCTATAAGTCTCTTTCTTGTTTTTGTTCATGGAGATTATATCCCCATTCTCCGAGAATAACAGTGTCCCGTTATCCTTGGCTGACACAGAGTTTCACCCTGCGCAGGCCTTTCCTTCAAACCACCTCCCTAGGTGATCTCGACTAGAGACCGCGGCTAAATCCTCCATTAGCACTTTTCTGTCTCGGAGACAACCAAATGTTCCCTTAGCCCTCCTTTCCTCAGCTCTGGAAAAGATCTTGTGTACGTGACCTTTCGACCTGTGGGTTGAGGAGGGCTGCGTGCATCAATTTGGTATCAGAGCCAGGTTTCGATCCTGGGACCTGTGGGTTATGAAATTGATGCACGCAGCCCTCCTCAACCCGTGGGTCGGAAGGTCATGTACACAGGATCTTTTCTCTTCCACTGGCCCGAAGAGCTCTCAACAATTGGCTCTTCTATTTCCCTTTCGGGAAATCTGCACCCACAAATAACTTCGAGAAATCCCCCCCCCTTATACTTCGGGAGATCGAACTTCGCACTTTTGCAAATTCGGTGGTCAAACACCTTGTCTCTCAATCTCCGAAACCCGAAAACAATCAACACTTGACTCTTTCCCTCTCTATTTCGGATTTCTCCTTATCATGATTTTGGGAGTTTCGATGTCAAGCAACTCGTCTCCTCGACTCCCGAAACCCGAATAACCGAGACTCCGATGCGCTCGCAAGGTTGACCTTTCAACAACCCTTCATTTCGTCGGGACTTCGGACTTCGCGATTTCACAAATCCTGATGCAAATATTTCGGGACTTCACCCCATGAAACCTTGAAATGGTCAACGGAATTTGACTTCCGTATTGATAGTGCACCACCTGTCCACCCTGCTGATTCTGTGGCCCACAAAATCCTTTCGTCCCTTCGGGACTTCGCGTTTTGTGATTTCGCGAGTCCTGTTGCAAAGATTACGGGACTTCAATCTAGGAAACCCCGAAATAGAAATCCACGTGTAAATCCAACAGCCCCTGTTGGCTTGAATCTACGGTTCTACCTCTCCTGAGCTTGAACCTTTGGGAATAATCGTCGTAACTCCCCTGCTCCTCCGTGAGATCTGACGGCTCACAGACTTCGCGAATTCTCCATAGAGAATTTCGACCGTCCGTCTCTTTCCTTCACAAGGACTTCTGCAACTTTTTACCAAGTGGTTTTCCCATGGTACTCAACTGCCTACGACACAAACTTTCAACGCCTTTTCATTGTTCCAATGCACGAACTTCCTGTGCTTCCTTCGAAACAACTGTGGAGACTCTATCCCTTCTGGCTTTCTCCAACTCTGAGTCTTGAAGAAGACTCCTGCACGCACTCCTTGCGGCAAATTTCTTAATTACTCCAAGGAATTGAAATCCTTTGACTCTGCGCACTCCCTGCAGCAACAGTCTCTCAACACTTCATTCATGTTACCAAACCTGAAACTCTACTCGGCCTGCGCACACCTTGCACGGCTCCTGTGCCTAACTGCACTTCTAAGGGAATGAGAACAAGAGCTATCTTATCTGAGCTTTCAGAGACAAACCTCTGAACCCTTTGTCAATGCACTCCTTGCAGACAATTCAACTGCACTCCTTGCAGGAACTCTTTCTCTGTATGCTCTTCTCCTCTTGGTAATGTTCTTCACTACTATACAATAATACAATGAGGGTGTCTATATCCCGTTTCCCTCTTTCCTTCTAAGCTATCTAATCTAGGAATTCAATTTTTGCCTACTTGCATTAACTATCATAAATGCCTTCTACCTACTAAGGATGAGAGCGGATCGCTCAAGGTCCGTTTACATTTTACAAGTGTGTCTCCACTTGATGGCTTCATTAATGTTTCAAGACATTTTCAAAATTTGTGCTGGGTTCTTTTCCAGCTGTCTTTTGCCTCCGCGCTGGCTCGCTTGAGATGCTCTTGCATCACCTTTGAAAATACTAGGAGGGCCTTATGCTTCTTTGACACTTAATTCGGTTACAGAAGCATCACTTGGTTTCCCTTGCTTAGAGCATCTGTGATGAGTCACCCTTGTGTCCCATGGAGTCTATCCTGTTATGCTCGAGTCCTAATACACTTTACCCTTACCTCCATGATTTTTTCCCATCTCATCTTGCCGAGTTTTGACCTCCACTTGTCCCCTTGGTTTATTTATTTGTCTTTGATATGATCATTACCTGATATTTGACCATTCCCTGTGGATTTCATTCAATCACTTCCAGGTTAGTCTTGCCTTTCCACTTTAAATAAGTGAATTCTTGAGTCCACCTCTCTTTCCCTTCATGTCCCCCTTGGGTGTTAGTCTCTATTATTCAAAATCTACTTTCTACCTCATGCTAGTTTCAAATAATCCTCAGTGATTTGGTTCCATCAGGCCCTCTCTATTGACTTCAACACATGTATTCTAGGAGCCTGGCTTAGAGGACAATGTAAATTGGGCCCATCTTCATCGTTTATGGGTTCCTTGGACCAAGCAGAGAGAGACCTCATTTCTCTTTGACTTTTTTGTTTCTCACATGATCGACTCTAGCTCATTTTTGCATCATTGAGATTCGTACATATATCCATGATCCAACCTTAGTTGAAGATCCTTGGATTTGATTGGCTTAGTTCCACCATTCTCAAAGACTTTGGTTTGATCTTCACTCATGTTAGCTTAGTTCATATCTTCAAAGCCCCTTTTCTATTAAGCAAGGCTTCTGAAGTTGTTTCTTTCCCCTTCCCCACTAGGAGGGGGCATTAGTTCCTATGTATCCAAATTAGTGGCAATCATTATGCTTCTAAGTTGGACTTGGCCCTTTTGATACATGCATATGTATATAGGATTGTTTATATCATTGTATTGTACTATGGCACATTCTTTCCAACCTCATGTTGTACCATACTCTGACCTCATTTTGTCTCACTCGCTTGACCCCTTTATGTTGAACACATCATTGTATAATTTTTATGAGATATCTCGATGAGGATGGGTATGCCTACATTGTCCCTATTGAGATCTTGTATACCTATCACCTTTTGACTTTGTTTTTGACAAGTGGTACTCCATGGCCTCTTCCACGGGTAGTCCTCTTTCCTTGGACACTCTTCACCCTCCTTGGTCCTCTCAAAGCATGGTAATGGAAATTTTTATGTATTTGAGTCATACAATTTGCTCCTAACTTCAAATATTAGGGGGGCATTAGTTATCACCAAAAAATTGTTCATTTGTGACATCCACACAAGTTCACCAAAATACACCATCAAACATGTTTTCCACCCATTTTACCATGTTTTCCACCTCCACTAGACTTCTGGAAACTTTGGGGAAAACATTGGTTTTGGCCCATTAGGGTTAACACACTTTTTGGGCTATATCTCTACCCTATATGGTGACAATCAATGTAGGTTTGTCACTAATAAAGTGACTTTTGGTAATGGATCTTTAATGATTGTCACTATTGATGCATACAGTGACTATCACCATACTTTTCTGCACTGGCCTATAAAAAAAAGGTTAAAAGTCACAATATTGACTATTTCCGGTTGAAATTTTCCAAAAGAAGTGGAAAGTAGTTATAAGTGGACATTTATAAACCCTAAATTCTATTCTTAACCTTGGTATGGTCAATTAACAACTATTTTTATGACTATGTCAAGGGGGTTTGACCACTACATTTCCTATAAATAAAGGCCTAAGATCTCCCCATCTAGCATCCATCCATTCATAATAGGTATATGTTGCCAAAATTACACAAGACATCTTGAGGACTCCTTCCTATATAAGTAATGTGTATTTGCATCCTACTTGCTCAACCAAGTAAGGAAGGTATCTACATACACTAGGGAAGCAAAGGACCCTCCCAAGGAAGAAGCTTTGGAGTCATCTTCAACAAGTTTACTCCATGGGTGATTGTTTTGTACTTTTCATTGGATATGAAAATATTCTTTACATTCTTTCAAACTGTTTACTTATGTTTTTGGTTGTAGTTTGTTTGTTTTATTTATTTTCTCATGAATACACTAGGATTTGAAGCAGCCAATTTAGAATGTGGTTTTCATGTTCTACTTTCATTATTATCTAGATCAAATCCACAACCATTAAATTAGGGTAAAGAAAACTTAAAATCTCCTTTTTATACTATATATTAGCAAATAAAAATAATGTTGGATCCTTTCATTCTCATGCATTACTCAACAAATAAAAATAATGTTAGATATTTTCATTCTCATGCATTACTCAACCCATACATAAAAATAATGTTAGGATCCTTTCATTCTCATGCATACTCAACAAATAAAAATAATGTTGGATCCTTTCATTCCCATGCATTACTCAACGATTGGAAAAAAATGGTTACCTTTATGCTTCATGGTACATTGTTATCTAAAAGGCTTTAGATAATGGATAACTACAACTAAAAACATTATAAAAAACAATATAAAATTTAATTAAAAAAAAAAACACATATTTCAAATAATGAGCTTTGAAGATTATAAATGAATATCCCCTTATGTTATTGTTCAAACCAATACTTAAGCAGCATCTTTATTTGGTTATATGTAGATACTTCTTAAATAAAAAAATTTAAAACACAATTGTCAAGCATTGATCATGTAAAATCTCGTCATATATTATGGCATGGCACACAATTTTTTTATTGTTACATCTCCTGGATTCCATTAAGGAATCCTACATGAAAATTCCAAAAAACCACTCTTTCCAAAAATATGAATATGGTCATGGTTTATACAAGGAAAGAATCTGTCCTATGGTTTGCATCTGATGGATTCCATAAGGAAAGAATCTGTCCAAATGATTTATGAATATGAAAACACTGGTTCTTTCAAAAAAAAATATGAATATGGTCATGGTTTATACAAGGAAGAATTACAATGATGTTTGATGGTTGATCTGTGTGTCAATTATTGTAGAAGCTTACAGGCCGGCCTTGAAGACTCTGTTACTTGCGTCCAAAGAGTTTTAACCCTATGTACTGCGCCAAACACCAAATATGCTGAGTGTAAAAGGAAGGTGCGTTAATACATTCTCAACAGAGAAGCGTGAAAGTATTATGATGAATTCTGTGAAAGGCAAGGATGCTTATTTACCTCAAGAGCCTTGTTGAATATAAAGAGCCCTATATTTTCAACGATGCTGGTAATCGAGGCGTTATTGATGGCGCCGCTCAAGATGGGGAGATCCCCATTTTCAGAAGACTCAGTCCTCGAAGGAGGAGCACTCGGTAGAATTCGTGGCTGCTGTATCTTTAAAAATGGAAAACAGAGAGCCATAAAAATCGCTTCAATCTCACCGTTGATATAAGTCAGGAAATTAATGTAAAGCAAACATATATATAACTTACTTGGCTATGTAAGAGTTGCATAGTAAGTCTTACTTCTCCAGCATATCTGTTTTTGACAACAGTAACCATTTAAATTCAACAACTAGATGTACAGGTGCTATTATCAGTATTATATATACTTATATACTAGCACAGCCACATGATTGTGGTTAATGAATGTAGAAAGACTTATTGAAGCAAACGAACTTGAACTGAATTTGACAATGAGGTGTCTTATATATTTTTGTGAAAAAGTAAACAAAGAAAAGTAAGTATTAAAAAATGCAAGAAAGTTATAAACACGAAATCTCATTTATTGATTTAGGAGGAGGACTAAGAATATGCTAGCATCTTCAATTGCTAATCATAATATTAGCTTTTATAATTAAAAGAAAGAGCAAACTCAGTATTATATATATAAAAGAAAGAGCAAACTTTCAATTTTTTGGATTTTTTATGGGCATATTTTTAGATATTTTTTACTGAAATTTGATCACAAATTGTTGGAACTCAAAATGATTGAATCTGTATAATTAGAGTGTTCCAATAGTTTTTCAGAATGCTAATTTAATTATGCATTCAAAAATACAATTTAAACAACAGAAAATGGTGATTTCACTATAATAATCTGTTTCGCAGAATTCCAATGAAAATTTTCAAAAAATCAAATATTTATACAAGGCCAAAACAAAGTGGATTGACAAGGATGGTCATACATACCTGTTCCGTTTATCTACAATAGGCCAGGCGGTTTCATCGTGCCCTGTACTTAGAACCGTTCCCAGGTACACTCTGCAATTTGAATTATCGCTTCAGTTCGTTAGGATACACATTACAATTTTGTTTCATGGAGAGAGTAATTTAATTGCACAAACGAGGTTACAGCTTCACTGTTTAGCCTATAATTTTTTTTTATCATCAATCAACCCTAGGTTCATCTTAACTATGAGGTTTAAGTAAAACAAGATTTCACCTGGTTTTTTAACCCTTCTCGATGCTGTGTTAATTAATATACAGGGTTAAGATGGATTTATTCAAAGGCGTATCATGTATACCTGCCGGAACCAATGCAGGAATCCGACGTGACAGTGGTTTTGCTGTAGACTTGGACATCTAGCTGATCGACGTCCTCTATTAGCCGAAAGTAAAATTTCTGGCCGTATTTTGGGTTCATTCCACCACCTGTACAACATAATAATCAAAATCGTTATTAGCTTTATATACATAATTATGATCTCTGTATACATAAAAGAAGGGAGGAGATTTTGTAAGACAGGTCTATTGGATTTATATATTATCTGCAATTACAGAAGAGAAGAGAAAAAGAGAAAAATTAGGAAAAACCGCAAGTATATTTATCTCAAGCATATCTATCTCAGCATGAATTAACCACCTGTTGGTGGGTCTGAATTCATTCAACAACAACAGCAAGGGGTACTCCTCGGTACAAGGTGTCAATTAGACTATGCATTGTTTGGATTAGGAGATCCATCAGAAATTTGGCCAAGTTGTTATTGTTATTTTTTGGAATTATTTCCTGAATTCAGGATAACAGAACAGCAAGGGGTACCCCTATGCATTGTTTGGATTAGGAAACCCACCAGGAATTTGGCCAGACTGCAATTGCTATTTTTTGGAATCATTTACTGAATTCCAGATAACAGCAAGGGTACTCCTTAGTACACTGTCCCAACTATACTATACTATGCATTGTTTGGATTAGGAGACCACCAAGAATTTGGCCAAGCTGCCATTGCTATTTTTTAGAATTATTTATTTTTTGAATTCCTAATAACAGCAAGGAGTACTCCTTGGTACAAGGTCCCAACTAGACTATGCATTGTTTTGATTAGGAAATCCACCAGGAATTTGGCCAGACTGCTATTGCTATTTTTTGAAATTATTTCCTGAATTCCATATAGATCTCCTAATCGAAACTGTGCATATTCTAATTGGGACCGTGTACCTGGGACTCCCATTGCTGTTGCTGAACAAACTCACACCAGTCAACACCACCACTCTTTTAAAATTGTTCATTCACATAAATTCATGATAAATTGAGACTTTACTAAACAGATAAAATGTTCCAAACATCTAAATAGTTACAATGGCCTGATTGGAGTCTTCCATTAATTTGAGGATTGTAAATAGTGTGAAGAAGAAACCTCTGTGTGTTGTAGTCCGAAATTCTAGACCTACGTAATTAAGCCACACGTACGGATGGAGCTTTGTGAAATAACTGATGTTTTTCAGGTTGCTGCATCCATGCACTGTACAGGAAAATAAAGGCATCAATCAACTAGAAAGCTCTGGAAACATGGAGTTTTTTTTTTTTTACTCTGAGACCTCAATGTATATATTCCTGCTATTAGTGAATTTATATGAATGAATTGGAAATCATATTTATATGGCTGAATCAGGCTTACCTGTTACCTCTAATACAGGCATCAGGCTTCCGTATGCATCCATGCTTTACGCAGGGAGGAAAGCCTGCATCTTTGAGAAGATTGGATGCTGCAGCTGTTATTGATGGAAGCAAAGTTTATAACAGGCGAATAAATGATAATCTGTGTATATAAAATGCACTGAAGAATATATTCAATGTTTATATGGCATTTCGGTAGTAGTTATAGTTGTGAAAAGCTGAAGTTGGGTTTACCTTACAATGAATATAGTATCATCAAAGCCGTGGAAAGGCCAGAAGATGTGGGCCGCCTTGATGAGGCGTGAACGCGTGTCTGAGTTAGTTTGAGTTTGTTCGTTCAGCGCCAATCCAATGCGAGGTTATTTCTTCTGCGTACAAATATATAAAACAAGTCAAGTTTCATAAACCAACCAAACACGTTATCGAATAGTTCTGTCTCTGGTTCGAATCTCGAAGAGTGACAGGGACCTGGCGTAGCTTGCAAGGAAAATTGTTTTTTTACCTATTATATTGTTCAGAGAAAGTAATGGGCGGCTCATGTGATTGATGGGTGGCCAGCTTACACAATTCCAGTGGTCCTCCATTAAAAAATAAAGGTCAATTTGGTTATAATAGTTAGTATTGATGTCTGGAGTTGATCAATTTCTTCGGAAGTTTCTTATTCATTAGATAATGAAGTTTACCTTCTTCTCAGTATTGATCGATCAATTTCATCGAAAATGTCTTAATTTGTTATAATAATGATGTTTAGCCTCTTCTGAACAACAAATACACCAGATTAAGATTCTTTAGTCATTTTCAATTAAAATTAGTTTAACCCCACTTGACAAAGTCCAATCAAGACAAACACTTACTATGGTGGAGACCTTGATCAAGGTCCACATCCATAACCATATACAAAAAGTTGTTCCCTTAAAAAAGACAAGTATAAAAAGTTCAACTTGAACTTGGGAATTGAGCATTGTAAGTCCACTTGCTTCTATGGGTAAAGGTGAAAATAAGGTGAAAATGTGCATTCTCTTAAAAATTAAGAATTAAGAGCAAGTATATATTATTCAAAATGGTCCAATTGAGTTTATGTTGGTTCAATTGAGCTTATGTTTATGACTTTTTCTTACTCATTATAAAATGTTATTGATAGTTTTTATTTTTTTCAAAATAAATAATTACCCTTTTTTTCATAAGATTCACTTAAAGTTAAGTTTGGCAAAGTTGTAAATGTATTTTTGTTTTGAATTTTTTTTTTTTTTTTTTTAAAGGAATATAGAATTTTTGTTTTGTTGGGAACCATCTATGCACTCTATGTCCCACAAGTCTATCATATGGGTTAAATTTTTCATTTTCCCTTTTTGCATTTATGATCCGGATTTTATGAGCAGGACGAAATGACTACAGATTATTAACAGATGCTTAACACTGAATAACAGAGATACAGTCAAACTGGTTTTCTATTCAATAAGGAAATAAGTTGAAACTGTAAAATACAGCGGAGAACAAGCTTGTTGGAATGGTGGTGGCTTATCTCTAAGAAGAGATGTGACGGTTGCGCTCATTCACAAGAAGATGATTACAATGAAGCTCTGAAGGCCTTTTTACAATAAATGGGAGTTTCAAAAACCCTATACATCCAAAAACCTAACCCTAGGAGATGAAGCACCAAAAGTCATGTGGGTTTCGTTTAAGTTAGTACATCAACTTCCCAGGGTTGTAACTTTTGCATACGATCTTCGTTTTAGGTGTACGATAACCCGTTAGAAAGATTTATCCGAGGACTACAAGTTTTGATGACAATTTCATAATGAAATTTTTTGATTGCTACATACCCAAAAAAACGTTGTTTAAGGCCTCAAAACAACTCCAAAAGTTCAGGACCCGAAAAACTGCTAAAAATAGTAAATTGTCAAAATTGCCAGAAAGTTGTTTTGAGCTAGTTGGAAAAGGTGGGTGGCCACTGATATCCACCTGGATCAATCCTCCCTCCTTAGGAAGAAATGGTATTCATTGCATTGAGTTCCCCCATCAGATGAGGAAATTTCTGTTGAATTTGGCCTCGGGTGAGCCACTTGCCTTGGTGTAGGAGTTTCCCTGCTTTGATGACTCGATAAAGTTGGATCATTTGTTGTCGAGTGCCCTTGATCTGTGTGTCCACAATATGATCACTTGATGCCTGTTGTATGCAGTCAGGGTTGAGCTCTGTGGATGTCAGTTGTTCTGCTACGTCTGAGGTGTCCAATAATGGTGGGAAATAAGGCCAAAGGAGGTCCACGCTAAACACTAGGTGCAGGCCAAGCAAAGGAGGAATGTTGAGCTCAAAGTCGTTATCCCCCATAGACTTAGTGATGGTGTACGTCCCATAACGGAGAGGGTGAAGCTTCCGATGGGGTCCTGTAAGGCATTATTTCTGCAAGTGCAACCAAACTTTGTCACCCACCTGAAACTTATGTGGCACCTGATGTTGGTCATGGCGCTACTTGTACTTGTCATTGGACTTTTGTAGGATATCCTGAACCTATTGGCGGATGTGTTGGACCTGCTCAATGAACGAGGTGGCTTTGTCAGCTTCAGTTGGAGCAAGATATGAGTCGGTCGAGGTGACCGCAAGGGGAAGTGCAACATCTATGGGACCCAATGGTTGGAATCCCAACCCTACCTGAAAGGGGTTGTGTCCAGTTGAGTTATGCAGAGCTCAGTTGTAGCTATGTTGAACATAAGGAAGACTCTCATCCCATGTGCGAGGGTGCTTAGAATTATACATGCGCATGATATGCACGATCATTCGATTTACAACCTCAGTTTGGCCATATGTCTGAGGGAGAAAGGTCATGGATTTGGTGAGCTTGGTGTCCAACAGTGACCAAAGGCTCGACCAGAATGTGCTGAGAAATCGACTATCCCGATCTAAGACAATGGTTTGTGGGATTCCAAAATGTACCCAGACTTGTTCAAAGAAGAGCTTGGTAGTGGCTTCTGTTGTGATGCTCTTCTTGCAGGCAACCAAAATCGCCATCTTAGAAAAGCGATCAACAACCAAAAAAATACAGTCATTTTCCTGCTTGGTGGACGGGAGGTTCGACATGTAGTCTATTGAGATGGATTCCCATGGCCTTCCAGGAGTAGGAAGAGGGGTGTACATGCCCTGTTTCTTAGTAGTTGGTTTGGAAATAGTGCAAGCAGTGTAGGACCTGGTATACTTGCTGACCTTTTGTCGAAGTTTCGACTAGTAGAAATGTTTCTGTAGCATCGCCACTATCGTTTTGACACCGAAGTGTCCTACCACCCTACTGTAGTGGGCTTCCCAGATCAGCTTCGCTCTCTCACTTGATGGAACACGGATATATCCCAGAAGACACAACAACCTATCCCGAAGATGGAAATTATCGACAATTGTGTTTGCACCCAACATTTGGTAGGTGGTGGCGAAGTTCGGCTCTGTCTCATAGAGTTGGGGCCATCCAGAGGTCTCATGGTCGCAAGAGTCTAGCACTGTGGTGAGTGTCGTGACTGGCGGTCTACTGAGGCAATCAACGACGTGGTTGGTGCTTCTTGTTTTATACTTGATGTTGAGGTGGAATTGTTGTGAGTATGTGGACCACTTTTGATGGCAGTCATTCTGTAATTTTCCTTGTGTCTGCATGAACTGTAGTGGCTTATGATCAGTGTGGATGATTGTCTCCTTCCCAAGAATGTAATGTCTCCACTGGCGACAAGCTTGCACAATGGAGTACATTTCTTTGTCGTAAGTAGGGTACTTACAGACAACATTTGATAGTGTCTCACTATGATAGGCCACGGGGTGGTTGTGCTGAGTGAGAACGATGCCCATAGCATAGTTTGAAGGATTTGTCTCGATCTCAAAGGGTTACTACAGGTCTGGTAGTGAAAGTACTCGGGCCGAGCACAAGCGTTGCTTCAAATCATCGAATGCTTGTTGTTGGGACCGACCCCACGCAAATTTTCCTTACCACCACCCCTGGTTATTTGGTTGAGGGCCCATGCAATATGTGAGAATCCCAACACGAACCTATGGTAGAAAATGGCAAGGCCCAAGAAGCTTCGAAGCTCAGTGAGTGTGGTTGGGGCTGGCTAGTCATGGATGACTTGGATCTTGGTTGGATCCACATGTATGCCATGTTGATCAAGAATGTAGCCCAGGTAATGGACCTTGTTCATGCCGAAGGAGCATTTTTCCAAGTTGGCGTATAGCTTGTGATGTCGCAGGGTGTGTAGAACCTGCTGAATATGCTGCAAGTGTTCTTCCCAAGACTTATTGTAAATGAGAATGTCATCCAAATACACCACTACAAAAGTATTGGTGAATGGTCCTAGGATATCATCCATCATCCTCATGAAAGTGGTTGGATCATTTGTCAAACCAAAGGGCATGAGAAACCATTCAAAAAGGCCTTCCTTTGACTTGAAGGTGGTATTCCATACATCTGTCTATTCTATCGGGACCTGGTGGTAGCCAGACATTAGATCAATCTTACTGAAGTATTTGGCCCCCGTGAGTTGATCAAGGAGGTCGTCGATTCGGGGAATTGAGTACCGGTTTCTGACTGTGATTTTATTCAGGGCCCAGTAATCAATGCAAAGTCGACAGGTTCCATCTTTATTTTGTACCAACACGATTGGGCTCTCGCAAGGTGATGAGTTGGGACGAATGTGCCCCTTGTGGAGCAGTTCTTGGATCTATCGCTTAATCTCCTCATTCTCTAGCATAGAGCGACGATAGACTGGCCCATTGGGCAGCGGTGCATCAGGGGTCTGATCGATGGGTTGCTTGACCTGACAATGCAGAGGTACCCCGGTAGGTGAGGAGAAGATATCTGAGTATTCTTTGACGACCTTATCTACTTTCTTCTATTGTGTGGAGAGGTCGATCGTAGAGACCATGGATGTGTTTGTGATCTTTCGCTCATTCCGAGAGCGAATCACGAAGAAGAAAAACTTCCCCGTCTGAGAGACAACCTTCCTACATTTCTTAGAAGAGATCAAGGAAATAACACTAGGTTGGACTGCCTCGGGTATCCTGTACAATTTCTTGTTCAAATTAATAATAACACTACGAGGCCTAGACTCATATACAACATGATGTTTCCATAAATAAGGTTGTCCAAAAATAACATCACAAACTTTGAGAGGAGCAAAATCACACAATACCTCGTCTTTGAAGGGCTTGACGTCGTACAACAGTTGACATTGTTGGCTGATGCAGAGATCACTTCCTTGGCGAAGCCATTCAATGGTGTAGGTTTGTGGGTACAACGTTGTCGGAAGGTCCAACCACTTTACAACCTCTACTGAGATGAGGTTCTTCTAGCTACCGCTATCAACGATGAAGTGCAGCGGGGTGCCTTTTACCCACATCTGTGAATGGAAGAGGTGCTCTCCTTCTTCTGGCTCGTCTGGTTCATCAGGCTAGATCTTGGGGGTAGCAACAGTGGCACTGGGTTCCACGTCAATAATTTGTCTTCCCTTTTTTGGTTCTGACTGAGAGTCAGAACCCACATTTGATTAAGAGGCTTTCACTTCGGCCACCAACGACTGCTTTGAGTGGCAGTCTGTAGTGTTATTCCAAGGGCTCTTATGGAAGTCGCACCACTTCCCGGTATCTTTTTTTGTCTTTCCGGTGTCCTTCTTTGCTTGCGGCTTGGACTGGTTGTCTTGATATTGTTCATCTTTGCTCTGTCCTTTTTTCTGTAGGTTGGGGCTGCCCTTTCCTAGCTTTTGCTATGAGGGGTTCCCGGGCCCAAATTGTCGCGTCTTTTGTTTGAGCTTCTGCTCGATTTTGACGGCATATCGGTAGGCCGCGTCCAAGGACGAGATGTCCAGAAATTCCATTTCGGTCTGGCTGTATCTATGCATAGCACCACGATACTTGAGCACCATATTTCGCTCTGAATCTTTGATACCCAGCTTGGTGCGCAAGGTATGGAAGATATTTGTGAAATTTGGCACTACTTGGTCTCTTTCTTGCTGCAGTGTGGTCCATTTGGTATACAAGTCGTCATAACTTCCAACAAGGTAGTATTGTTCCTTAATAGCATCCATGGATTCCCAGGTGTTCGTGACTATAAATAACGAGGGTTCCTTTGTTTCCTTTTGCTCACACAAAGTTTCCCACCAATATTTAACATTGGGGAACGACTTTGAGGAGAGAAAAAGTAATATTTTCTCTATTCGAAAAGTTATGGACAAAAAAATACCCTTCTAGTAGATTCAACCACTTATTTACACCATCTGCATCTATCTGACCTTCAAATACAGGAATATCAAAGTTTATTTGTACCTTGAAGGGGGCGGTGCCTCCGCTCGAAGAAGATGCGTCGCCTGTTGGTAGTCGTCGAAGGATTTGCGTGAAACTATCCATCATCTCGCTCCTTTGTTGCGTGAGGGATTCCTCAAGCAACATTTTCAAAGGATCTCCTATCATGCCATATTTATTTTCTCCTGCCATGAGAGGTCGCTTGGGCGTGTGAGAGCTTTGGTCCTCAAGAGAAACAATCTTGAGACCCAATTCTTTGTACTTTGACCTCGTTGGGGACATGCATTAAGACGACAAGGAGCATACCACTCTGATACCATTGATCCAGATTTTATGAGCAGAACGAAATGACTATAGAATATTAACAGATGCTTAACACAGAATAACAGAGATACAGTAAAACCGATTTTCTATTCAATCAGGAAATAAGATGAAACTGTAAAATGCAGCAGAAAACAAGCTTGCTCGAATGGTGGAGGCTTATCTCTGAGAAGAGATGTGACGCCTGCGCTCATTCACAAGAAGATGATTACAATGAAGCTCTGAAGGCCTTTTTACAATAAACAGAAGCGTCAAAAACCCTAGACATCCAAAAACCTAACCCTAGGAGATGAAGTGCCAAAAGTCATGTGGGCCCCGTTTGGGTAAGTTAGTACATTAACTTCTCAGGGTTGTAACTTTTGCATACAATCTCCGTTTTAGGCATATGATAGCCCATTGGAAATATCTATCTGAGGAATACAACTGTTGACGAAAATTTCATGATAATTTTTTTGATTGCTACATACCCAAAAAAACGTCGTTTAGGGCCTCAAAACGGCTCCGGAAGTTCAAGACCCAAAAAACTGCTAAAAATAGTAAATTACCAAAATTGCTAGAAAGTTGTTTTGAGCCAGCTCGAAAAGGTGGGTGGCCACCAATATCCTGGATCAAATTAACATTATCAAATGGTTAAAAACACACAGAATTAGGGGGACATCCCTTCCTCTAAGCTCTAGCATACCTTATTTTAGTCATGTTGCATCTCACACTATCACATTAACTTATGTTTGACACTCAATGATGCCACACACACTTACCCCTCTGCATGCACTCATTCACTTTTCCCTTTACCTATACTTCCCTCCACTGCTTATGTGGTTGTTACCATCATCACAACTCATACCTCTGCATCACCTATAGATGTGAAGTGTAGGGACAAGTATGTTCACCCATCTAGTACTTGTCTCCACCTACATGATATACGATCAAAATTTACAAATCTCATGGTCTTATTTTACAACACATACTATCTGGTTATTAAGTTTGTACAATTGAAAGAAGTAGTAAATGGTCACTCAACTTCCACCACCTTTCCCCTTTTTCTTTCAATATTGGGATTGTCATCATAGTATGTAAAGGGGCTCAAGGATTTGTTCAAAGAGAAAGATAACTATTAATAACGAGTAAAAATTGCTACCTAAAATAAGTCTTGAACAACAAGATAATCTTGCGAATAACATTGAATCTTTTGATGATTTAATTGAACTTGTTTCTAGGGCACTCTCAGTGGATTTTCCCTAGACACTATGGCCTAAATGGCTACTATAGAATCTACTAACTCCTCTATTATGCTTCAATAACCAACTCCTGGATTCTCTTCTCAAATATGGAAGAATTAAAATACTAAAAGAATGGAACCACTTTTCTACCTAGTGGCACGATATTTAACATACCATAATATTTGTATAAGGTTAAGGGTTAGTTTTTTTTTTTTTCCTCAGAAAAAAGCATAATTTCATTCATCCGAAGAGAACCAAATTACATTCTTCAGGTGAATTAAGCACGACTAATCCTTGAAGACGATGAAAAACCTCAAAAGGGACAAAAATGAGACTAAAAATTCAAAAAGAAAATACAATATGTGTCTCAAAGACCGCAAAAAAAACACAAAAAATGAAGCCTCCATCTGATAAAAATCCGAACAAGCTAAACCCAAAATAATACTCAAACCAGCAGCACCAGATCTCAAAAGCACCAGGAAAACCACGAGACTGTCGAAAAGGAGTGGCCAAAAGTTTCATGCCCAATAGAAGGACCTCAAAGTGATGGTCTCCCCAACAACATCGCACGCCCAAAGATAAGGACCTCAAAGCATAGACCCCATCACCAAACAAAAGTGAGTGTGGTACCGAAACTCTAAACAAAAGGACCCTGATCTAAGTATACATCAAACCCTAAACGATCCAGCCAAACTAGAGAGAATAAACGTGAACTGAAGAAAAAAACCCCAAAAACTCTCACCAAGAACGTGGAACAGAGAAAACCTCCATAGAAGACCCACATGTGGGACGCACCAGGTCTGAGTGGCACCTAAACCTCCCAGATAAACGAGAGGGCCAAAAACTTTGTACCCAAGCTACCAAAAGGTTGAACTCGGCACTCAACCTTTGAGCCTTGGGACACCAAGTAGATGGAATGCATCAAACTCTGACACAACCCCAAGAAACGGAAAGGGAATCATATAGAGATTCGTAGAAGCCCACAAGAGGATAGAGAGAGCTCCATAGTTGAGGCATCAATGGTACATAGATGAAGGGTCGAGACCAAGGGAACTAGATCCGACCAAAATAAAGCTTGATCTGCGTCCACACTAGAAAACCAAAAAAGACACCGCAAAAGACATGGATCCGCATCCCACAGGGCACCTGAAATGACCAAACGAAGAACATGATCACCAAAGAAAGCAGCGTAGTAAAAAGGAAATGGAGAAAGGAACGGTCCACCTCTGGCGTGGATGATAGAGATGCACGTGAGGGGAGCCCAACCACCATATTCATTGCAAAACCAAAGTGCAACTTGAATCTGTAGCTAGGGTTTCCCCTAGTCACAGACCTCGTTGAATCATGTTGTTGTCACTAAGGGTTAGTTATTTTTCATGCCTCAACCCTCAATTAGTGTTATGGTTTTGTACACTCTAGAATGTTCTTGAAAGTCCACCCACAACTAGCCCCACATGTGTGAGTAATGGGGGATGATGTGGCATCCACTCGATACCATGGTGATCAACAACAACCAACATGCGAGAAGAATAACTTCTAGATACAAACTTTGATTGAGGAAGTTTTCATAGTGTTGGAAATATTTTGATGTGTAGATCATTGTCGAGGGTTGGAACTATACTTGCAAATTTTTGACCTCAAAAAGTGTCATTTGATGCCTCAAACTAGCTCTAGAAGGTTCCAAACCCCAAATCACAAAACTAGGACATGCCCCTAAAATGGGCTCTGTAAACCAATCCCTCAAATTTTTCAATCCATAAAGTACCAAGATAGATGATAAATCATATAATGATCTATTCTAGATCGCAGCTCCCCATTTACAAAGGCTTTTGGTCCCAAAAATAATTTACTAAATGAGGTGAGGATATTTTCCCTCTACCTTCTCCCTAGAGTACAATTTGGCCTTGCCTAGAAGTGGTCCTTTCAACCCTATCTATGAGAGTTCATGTTTCCCCTATCTCGTAGTTCTAAAAAATTCTTCTACAAAATTGTATCTTCTTCCAACTCATCCCGAGCTTCAGGTGCTAAGCCCTCTATGTTATGTAAGACTTGCTCCTTATTTTCTTGATCCGACATGGAAGGCTCATAGAGTTTCAAATTTTCCACATTAAAAAACACACATATATGCGGGTAGATTGAGTTTGTAGGAATTATCATCCACCTTCTCAAACACTTCATGATCCAAAATGAATATGGACTAAAGAATAGATAAGACTAAGTACTTGCAACACATATTGACAATCAACCAATAGTATGTAAGTTGTGTAAAAAAATGCGAGTTAAAGTGGAATAAGACAAATAAGGATGTAGAAGAAAATTTAAAGAAAAAATAATTAAAATGACAAGGAAACGAATAAGAGAAAAAGTTAAGGAATAGGGAGTGAAGAGCCATGGTTGTTGGCCACCTTCCCTTACCCCCTAGCTCTCCCTATTTCTTCACTCTCACTCATTCTCAAAGGGATTTTGGCCAAGGAGGAGGAGATCATTGTATTCAAACTTGCAAAAAGAAGAATATTGAGCACCAGTCAAGACTAGTTTTCCCAATTGGGTTCCAGGGTAAGAAAATAAAATCACACCTTAATTATGTGTTTTTCCTCTATGTGTTGTGGTTAAATTATTCATGGTATTTAATTGAAGTTTGTTGGTTAAATGTAATGGATTCTTTGTATCTATTTTGATTGGAGGATTTATCTATTGCATATCCTTCTACTTTACTGTGTGATAGGTTTTCACAAATATTCTTGTTTAAATGGTGCTTACCCATTGCAACCGCTAGCTAATCTCCACTGTTGAATGCATTTGGCGAGGAAAGATCCATGGTCATATTTTCGGAGCTATTGGATAACTTGCTAAAATCCTATTTATCTCTCCTGGGAGTTGCTTTCTCTCTCTCTCTAGGGAAAATTCTTATTGTCTGTCTGATGAACTGAAGTTCCACACACCATTTTCTCTTTCTAGGTGTGTGAAACCATTATTGGATAATTTTTTTTGTTGTTGGTAACACCATGCATTGTTTATTTACTCTCTAAATTGCACATGATTTATGGGGCACACCATCCATTGTCTATTTTGTGTATACATTGCACATGACTTCACTCCATTAGCTGGGTGTTTAATTTGCATGCTAGGTCAACTCCATCTCTTGCTAGGTGTATCGAATCGTTGTTGTGTTTTTCCTTTTGTGTTGGGAATTTTATGAAAGCACCTTTTTGTTGCAATGTTCCCACACCAATAATGCACATCTATTTGTTGCCTATATTCTCAATGTGGAAACCCTAGTGCTCAAGAGAGATCCCACATGTTTTCCTTGATGTCCTAACAATATTCGTGCAAACCCTAGCTTGAATAGAATATACTCATGTGTTCTTCTTTGGTTCCTTCATCTCTTGGCATAAACCCTAGTGACAAGAGAAATTCTACTATATTTCTCTATTGGAAAAACCTAACCCTAATTATCTGAGCGAGTCTAGCTCATGGCGTAAAGCCTCAATATCCCACACCTTTAATCTAGTACCAGGGCACTCTGGGGAATCTACTTTGGGTCAATTATAACCTCTTCTTGTTTTTCCTCATTAGCTCATGGTCCAAGCATGTCCATTTTGATAGTTGGTGCATTTTCTCTCTTGCCCACATGTCCCACTACTATTTTGGACATTGAACCATATGCTAGTAGTATAGTAATGTTTTTTTGCATGATAGATGACCATATGGAACATAACTTACATGGTTTGAGTCATGTTATAGTGAAGAGAAAAATAATGACTAGGATGATTGGGTTGGTAATGACTATCATAGCCACATGAGCCACCATTTCCTAGTGAGAGATTAATTCATTTGTGTATGGAGTGCGACTAGGTGGGAAAATGCCTCTCAATGGGAAATTAGATTGTGGTATTGTGAAGGATAGATGCCTCTTCATATGTTATCAATAACCATGGTACAACCCATAAGAGTGAGTGAGTTGATCAATCAAGAATCCAAAGAGTGGTTTCACTCATAAATGTATTGAGCATTGCATCCAAGTCAAAGAACCAAGTGGCATAGTGAACAATAGGCCATACTAAGTTCTCGGTGACACAATGTTCTGTAGATTTGATGCTTATTGGCCTGAATTGTCATTGTCATTGCTAGTTAATTGATGTGTGCAGCCTACATTGAGTGAAGACCTTTCCCATGAGAAACAGAGTTGAGATAGAGTTCAGAAATCAAATTCCGCAAATAATCCATGTTGGTGAAGCGAGTTGGATATAAGCCTCTTGATTACGGATCACTTCAAAAGGACCATACCACAGAGCCTTGATATTCTTACTAGGACATTGTAGCCTTTCTTTGTGTAGATGCAACCAAACTTTGTTTCCCACCTTGAATGTTTTCTCAACTTTTTGTTGATCATGTCAAGCCTTGCACTTTTCTTGTGAATGCTTCAATGTCTCGTATACTTACAAATGGATCTATCTAATCATGTCAACATTTTTTTCTTCTTTCAGTGCATCTCTTGTCATATACAACATCCAATATACAACATCCAAGGGTGAAGGTGACAAATACCCAAATAAAATTTAAAAAGGGGACTTACCAATAGAAGTGTGAACCGCTCTGTTATAAGAGTGTTGGATATAAATCAAATTTTCATCCTAGGTCTTTGGATACTTTTGACTATAACCCCTCAAAATCAAACCAGTGCCCTATTGACTACTTCTCTTTTCCCATATATCTATGGATGGAAATCTATAGATCTCTTCAACTTGGTATATATCTTCTCCCAAATTGTAGTCCAAAAGGCACTAACAAATTTGGTATCCCTAATCAAGATGATGCTTCTTGGTATCCTGAGGTTCACTCATACCTAGGGAAAATTTTAGGGGATAAATTTCACTCATGGGCTAATTTTCCATGTTATTTTCCAAAAATATATTTGACAATTCCATTATTTTTATAAAATGATTTTCCCAAATTATATAAGATAAAAGTATATTACTTTAAAATTTACCAAAATTTTATACAAGTTATGCAAAATCCATAGAAATTTAAATGTTTTTACAAAAATATCGCCAAAATTTTCACTATTGGCATTTTGAGAATTAGTAAGGTTCATCAAGTTTTCTACACATTAATATAAGTATGGATCCTTAAAAAATTTCTCTGAGTCAGACCTATTAAAAGAACATATTTGATTCTTCTTGTCCTTTGATATTATTTTGTAAGTCATAAGAATGGACTTCTTGTTGAACATATCAACTACCACAAACGAATAGTCATGTCCCTTGGTGGTTGGAAAACCACCCACAAAATCCATGGAAATTTTATCCCAAGGTCTAGTAAGTATAGGTAAGGGATGGTATAAACCTTGCTTTATGTTATTGGTCTTATCGATACAACAAAGTATGCATCCTAATAAATTAAGCTACATCTTCTTGCATTCTGGTCCAATACACATACCTCTATGAGTTGGAAATTGTCTTCCCAACACCAAAATGTCTTGCAACCTTGGAGGTGTGAGCTTCTCTAATAAGCTACAATATTTCACCTTTAGGGACATAGAGCTTGTCTAGCTTGTAGAGAAAACATTCAAGAGATGATAGTTAGTCTTATCATTAGCTTCTTCTACATAAATTTACCTTCGTGGTTGTTGAAACACCTATTTAAAGTCCCCATCCTCAATTTATGCATATTTCTATGCATCATAGGTAAAAGGTTCCATGTGCATAAGAGTTCCCAAAGTTGTAATATTGGATGTGGGTGGCCTTGAAAACATGTCTACCAACTTATTAGTGTTTCCTTTCTTGTAGTGTCTAGTTTGTTGAAGCTTACTTTGGGCTTTCAAATACTATAATGGTTGTTGATCAATGTGGATAATGATTGTTTTTCCCATCAGATAGTACTTCCAATATTTAAGGGCTTGAACCAAGGCATAAAGTTCCTTATCATACATAGGGTAGTTCAAGTCTCCACCATGAAACATTTTGAAATGATATCATACTGGCTTACCCCCCTACATCAATACCACTCCCATAGCATATCTACTTACATCCATCTCCACTTCAAAATTATTATGCAAGATAGGTAATGCAAGAACTGGTGCTTGACTGATCTTCCATTTCAATTCATTGGAATTTTTTTGCCAACTCTTTCCCTAATGGAAACTCTTACCATTGGTTATTATGGCATGAAGTGGAACAACTACAACTGAAAAGGATGATATGAACTTTTGTAGGTGTTGTGTTGCCACAACAAAGCTCCTAACTTTAGTGAAATTAGTAGGAATTGGCCACTTGAATATGGCCTCCATCTTCGTAAGATCTATATTGAGTTCCCTTCCACCAATCATATACCCCAAATACACTAATGATTATTGAGAAAACTCACATTTATTAAGGTTAGCCAGTAATTGATGTTTTTTCAAAGTATCTACCTTCATGAGATGTGAGATATGATCTTCCTAGGTAGAGATATAAACCAATATATTATCTAAGTATGTTATTACAAATGAATCTACAAAGGGACACAATACATCATTCATCAAACATATAAATGTAGCTAGTGCATTAGATAAACCAAAAGGTATTATCAACCATTCATATAGATCTTGCCTTGTATTGAAGGTGGTATTCTAGGTGTCTTCTTCTTTAACTTGTACTTGGTGGTATCCCAATTTGAGATCCAACTTGGTGAAGTACTTGGCATGCTACAACTGATCTAACAAATCATTAATCCTTGGCAGACAGTACCAATTCTCGAGGGTGATATTGTTCAAAGCTCTGTAGTCTCTACACATTCACCAAGTCCCATCCTTATTGGGTACTATGATGATGGGTGACCCACAAGGTGAGGTTCTTGGTTGAATTAATCCTTGCTCTGACAATTATTGCAATTGTTTCTTCACTTGAAATCTACTTCCAGGACATACTATCTATATAGCCCAATATTTGGAAATGGGGAGTGATTCAACAATTGTATCTTGTGCTCCACTTCCCTCTTAGGTGGTAAACCTTTAGGCTCCTAAAATAATTCTCTATATGCCTCAAACAAATCCTCCAAATAACATTTCTTCTCTTTAGTAAATCCCTCCAAAGATGCCTTTATTTTTATTGATTCATCACTTGGATATTTCTCTCTTAAGAAAATAAATTCAAACTTCCTACCATAAATGATCACTTTCTTGGCTCGGTTATAACTTACCGGATAGATATTGGATTTACCTTTGTGTGAATTGATGATGAAATACTTTCCATCCTTGATCAAATTGTACTAGTTTTATATCCTCGTGAAGATTGCATCCCTCATATACTTGTAGGGGCTTCCAAACACTACACCACACACATCAAGTGGTATGACATCTACCTCCACTTCATCAATATAATATACACTTATAGAAAATTTTTATCTTACAATTTTTAGTGACCTTGAGCTCTGCATCCTTATTTACCCATTCTAGTGGACATGGGTTAGGATGACCATGAACTTCCAATCCAAGATTTCTAACCAGATCTTCTACTATGAGGTTGGCTTATGAACCAAAATAGAATGGAGCATCCACCTTGGTTTTTTTGAATTGGATATTAATATGGAAGAGTTTAGTCATCTCCTTCTCTTCCTTGTGATGAAGGCTACTTTGATTCACCTTCTTCTACAATGTAGTGTAGACAATATTTCATCCACATCCAAGCTACTCTCTGTTGAAATAATGTAACTGTGAAGAGCATTCTTATTATTTTGTCATTGGATTAAATCCCCATTGTGGATTAATCATGTCATTATTATTATTTTTATTATTAGATTAATCCCCATTGAGGATTAATCAAGTC
>ML788440.1:647376-663740 GCA_009831015.1 Picea engelmannii
GAGTGTTGAAATAATGTAACTGCGAAGAGCATTCTTATTATTTTGTCATTGGATTAAATCCCCATTGTGGATTAATCATGTCATTATTATTATTTTTATTATTAGATTAATCCCCATTGAGGATTAATCAAGTCGGTAATTGTGTAAGGACCAAATCCCATTTTGCGGATTGGTCATCGGACAATTATAATGTAAAGAATAAGAAGTCGGACCCAGCAGTTATAATGAAAGGGTCAGATTTAATTAAAGGTGGATTTACCCACCCAGTGTGAGAGGTCGGCCCTGCCAGTTGGTGACTCTTCACACATGCCAGATTAGTATAAATAAGAGGCTAGCGCCTCACTTCTATCACACACTTCACTTGCTCATTCTCTTATGAGGCAAGTTGACATTTCAAGTTGGTGAGAGGAGAAGAAGGGTGGCGCATCTCTTGGAGGAGGATTTTCTGTATTGGTTGAGTTATCTCTTGAACATTTGATAAGCTATTTATGATAAGGAAGTTTTGCTGGGTTTTCTTCCCCTAGAGGGTTTCCCGGGATAAATGTTGTGTCTATTGTGGATGTGTATTTCTCAGTGATCTTGTTCTTATTATGCTCTTATCTTATGAAATGCAAAGAACTATAATATCAGCATAAAACATTAACACTCTCTACCAGGTTGCCTAAATCCATAGCTAGTGAATTCTTCTTCTTGGTATCCTTCTTCTGGTTCTTTTCACTCAAATTAGGAAGTATCTTACAACACTTATATTTAGTGTGACCGTCGATATTACAAGGGTTACAATGGTTCTTTGGATCCTTGCACTGATGTGTGGTGGATATTGTTGTCTTGTCTTTTTGTTTCCACTTATTCTTCCCCTTCTTGGAAGCATCTTCATGGTCTATCTACTTGGAACCACTTGGTTGTCCTTTCTTATGGCCTATGTTCTCCAAGTACTATTCTTGTGCACGTGACTCATCAACTATCCTAGGTTTAAAGTGAAGAACTTACTTCTGTACATGGCTATGTAGTCTCCCCAAATACTTGAGGATTATGTATGGGTTCTTGGGAGATACACCCAACATAATCACCATATTTTTGAACTTGGTGGTGTACTCTTTCACACTCTACCCTTTCCTTTTCCTGAAGTGATTCCAATGGATCCAATGGTCTTACATACCTAATAGGGTATAACTAGGACTTAATGAGGGTTTTAAAAACCTCCCGCTTAGTTGCTAGTGGATCACCCTCCATCCTAAGTTTCTTTGTGTGGTTTTACCACTAGGTTAGTCCATACCATGCCCTCTAATTTCAGTTGGGAAAATAAAATATTATGCTCTTAATCTATATTATAGACACGGAAATAAACTTCTAAATGTTGCAATCAATGTTTCAACTAAAAAGCCTCCATCTCACCTTGGTAGGGTATTCTTTCATTTCCATTTTAAATAGATATTGTGAATAAGTGATGACACTAGAACTTGGTTTCTCTTTCTTTGGCTCTTTTTTTGGCTCCTTTTTTGGGTCTTCACTATCTCCTAATTTTTTATATGATCCAACTTCTGATTTAGAATCACCAACCTCCACGAAATGTCCAAACTTGTTCATTAGAGCTTCCATGAGGAGGGCCATGTCATGAGAGATATCAATGACTTGTTCTTTGATATTCACAAATCTCTCTTCTACCTCATCCCAATGGTTTTTATGACTGAGCTCGTCTTGCATGGCTAGGTTTATGTGACTTCCTTCTTAAGCCAATTCTTGGATCCTGCAACTTCCAACAAAAAACCCAAAGAAATTGATTTGATACCAATATGATCTGTAAATTGTTGTGGATATTCCACTGGAACAATTTTCACAATATATCTTACATTGTACTAAAATATTTTATTATGCAATTTATTAACTTAGATGCCAAATTTATTATTACTAACTTAGTACTCAAATTTATGGAAATAATTGAAAAAAAATGAAATAACAATCAAATGAACACACAAACCACACAAATAAACACAATATGTGACCTAGGAAACCTTATATAGGATAAAACCCAACAAGAAGGTGAGGCATATGTTCTACTATGTTTTCCTTAGTTAAGAAATGTAGGTATAAAGAAAGGGACACTCTTTATGGAGTTTCCCTAGACATTATGGATGAATGACTACTATAGAATCTGCTACCTCATTTGTTATTCTTCAATAACCCACTCATAGATGTTATTCTCAACTTTGGAACAAAAAAAATACTAAAAGAGTTGAACCCATTTTCTTCCTAGCAACCTAGTATTTAACATAGCTTGATAGTTGTCTAGGGTTAGGGTTAGGTTTTTTGCATGCCTAAACCCTCAATTAGTGTTAGGATTTTTTACCATCTAGATGTTCTTGAAATTCCACAGGTGACTAGCCCCATTTGTGTGAGTAATGGAGGCTAACCTAGCATCCAGTTGCTACCATGGTGGTCAACATGGTAGGTCAATTTGTAGGAGGCATAAATTCCACATACAAACTCCATTTGAGGTAATTTTCACACCATTAGAAATATTTAAGTGTGTATAAAATTATCAAGGGGATGGAAGATATGCTATAAAAATTTTTACCCCAAAAGTGTCATTTGATCCCTCAAACTAGAATTGGAACGGTCCAAACCCCAAAACACCAAACTGGGACCTTCCCTTAAAATGGTCCTTGCAAGCCAATTCCTCCAACTTTTCCACCCAAAAAGTACTACGATAGATGAGAAATTATATAATGATCCATTTCAGATCAATTTTTGAAGTCATGGAGATGATATAAGGTCAAAGTCTCATTCAACTTGATACGCTAATTATGAAGGAAGAATTTCAAGTTGGTTTAGTTGAGGGTAAAGTTGGTTTGGGGATAGAATTCTATACTCTTGCTCTATTTTCTAATCTCAATGTAAAAAATGGTTAACATGTTCATTGTTTATAATGTGGATAATTACTCAATGTGTAAGGGAAAATATGTCCTCTTATGTGGTATTCGAGGTGGATTCCATTTGTTTAAGGTTAAGGAGGAGATTATAGTGACCCCACTTCAATATTATATTAAACTTGGGTGGAATAAATGGTGAATATTGCCTCAAAATCATCATGAAATAAAAAAGGTTATAGAAGTAAGTTCATTAAATTCATCTTTGGTTCGATTGAAAGAAACATAAAAGGAGTTTTTGGGAGTGGTAGAAGGGTTCACAACATAGAGCATGTTTACCCACCAAAATTTTGTAAGTAAGATCCAACCAAGATTCTATTTCCCTGAAAAAAAATTCTTATGGTTATGTTTTTTTCCCATTTGGTTAAATTTGTGTGTGTTATAATGATGAGAATTGGGAAATAACCAACTCTTCTTTTCTTTTGCATCTAGGAATTCCCTAATATTCCAAGTCCATAGGACCCTTATCCCATCTCATGAGAATGAAGACACTCCATATTCATTTAAATATTGTCAAAGAAATTTTGTAGAGGCCTACAAACCATATTATGTTATGTACCATACACCCCAAATAACATAAAAATAGAAAGAAGAAGTAAGTACATGCCTTCATAATGAAAGAGAATAATTGAATAAGAATCTACTTTGAGGGGGAAAACTCCTTTTAGAATATAAAAAATGCACAACATAACATTTTCTCTAAAACTAGGTCTCCTTGGTATATATAGAGGCAAAGGGGAAATTACTATTAAAGGGCCTAACTGACCAATAATGATAACAATAATATAACAACGGAAATGTAATGTCTCAATATATATGACTCAACATTCCCTTCCCCTTCAAACAAGGGTTACCCTCAACACTTGATTAACTGTGGATTTTTTTGCATAAGAACTCATGTTCCCATATTGCATCTTTTATTGGTAGGTTCTTTCACTTGATGAGGTGCTCAATAATTGCTTGATTTTCTAGTTGCTTGATCTATGTTTCAATGATCTAAAATGGATCATTACATAATTTATCATCTATTTTGGTACTTTTGTGTGGGAAAACATGAGCTATTGGCTTGTAGGGCCCATTTTAGGGGTAGGTTGTGCTTTGTTGATTTCGGTTCTAGAACCTTCTTGACCTCCTTTGAGGCCTTGAACGGTCATTTTTTGGGTCAAAAATTTGTAGATAAAGTTCATAACCTATCAATAGTTTGATGCATGTCACGATATTTTCAATGACATGAAGATCCCTCAATCGGATTTCAAATGCAGAAGCTATGCCTCTTGCAAGTTGAACTACCCTATTTACCACCATGATATTAAGTGTATGCCACATCAACTCACATTACTCATGCATGCGGAGCTAGTCATGTGTGGAATTTAAAAAAGATTCTAGAGGGTCCAAAACTCTAACATTAATCGGAGATTTAGGCATGACAAAACCTAAACCCTAACCATGTATGAATATGAGGTTATGTTAAATGTTGGGCCACTAGGAAAGGAAGGGGTTACATTCTTATTATATGGTTATTGTTATATAGTTGAGTAGAGCATCTAGGAGTGGTATTTTGAAGAAAAACAAAGAGATTAGAAGATCATGTAGCAATGATAGTGGCCACAGTGTCCATGGAAACTCTAGAGTGAGTGCCCCTTTCTTTGTATTTGTAGTTCATAACTGAGAAGAAAAGAGTGGATTATACACCTTGCCTTCTAGTTGAATTCCTCCTATATTGGGCTTTCATAGGGTATATCTTATGTTCATTGTGTGGATGGTGTGTTATTTGCTTAGCTTCTTTTATTTTAGTTTCAGGTATTTCAATATTTCCATGCATTAAGATAGTAACATTAAATATAAAATCTAAAGAAATGCATTTCATAATAAGATATTTCAAAATATTGTGAGATCTATTATGACAAACTATTCTAGTGGAATATCCAAGGAAAATTGTAGATCATCTAATGATTGTTTTAGGTTTTAGTATGATTTTCCCTTCTTCATTGATCTTTGGAAAAATAGTCTAAATTAGGATCTTGTCACCAACTACCTTCTTTAAATAAGAAACATGGAAGACTATATGATAATGTGAAGATAAAGGTAACTTAAAATTGCAAGCCATACTACCAGTCCTCTACAACACCTTATAGTGGTCATAATACTTGGGTGCTAATTTAGTGTCCTCCTTTTATTGCTTGAGCGACATCTATTTATATGGTTACAGCCTCAAAAGTACCTAATCACCCACTCCAAATCTCCTTTCACTATGATGTTGATCAATTATCTATAAACTACCATGGAGTTTCCACTAGAACATTATGTTAGAATAGATCTTACAATATTCTAAAATCTCTTATTATATTTTTTTTTACATAGATTCCATATTTAATGTTACCAACTTAATGCATGAAATAGTAAATAAATTGAAACTGAAATAAAAGAGACAAGAAAATAACACACCATGCACACAATTAACACGAGAAGTACCTTGGGAAAACCCAATATAGGAAAATCAAATCTAGAAGGTGAGGCCTATGGTATGCTCTTTTCTTTTCAGTTATGAAATGAAAATACAAAGAAAGGGGCACTCACCATGGAGTTTCCATGGACACTATGGTCAATATGGCCGCCATAAGATCTTCTACTTCCTCTATTTTGCTTCAATATACCACTCTCAATTCTTTTCTCTCCCATGGAACAATATTCAATACAATATAATTGGAACCCCTTCCTTTCCTAGTGGCCCAATATTTAACATAGATTGATAGTTGTCTAGAGTTAAGGTTAGGGTTTTTGTATCCCTCACCTAAAATTAATGTTAAGGTTTTGGACCATCTAGAATATTATTGAAATTCTACACATAAATAGCTCCACATGTGTGAGTAATGGAAACCAACATGGCATTCACTTAGTACCATGGTAGTCAATAGGATAGGTCAAATTGCAAAAGGAGTAACTTATGCATGCAAACTCTGATTAAGGTGATCTTCACACCATTGGAAATATATTAAAGTGTATAATGATGTGGAGAGGTTGAGATTTATGCTCACAAAGTTTTTACAAAAAACATAGCTATTTAAAGCCTCGAGTGGGCTCTAAAAGGTTCTAGACCCCAAAATACCAAAGTTGGACCTACCCATAAAATGTGCCCTATAATCCAATAGCTCTAATTTTTCCACCTAGAAAGTACAAAAATATAAGAAAAATTATATAATGATCCATTGTGGAAAAATTATATAATGTCTACTCTAGTTTGTATGTAATACTTCCAATCCTATGCAACACCTTACAGGGACCATAGTACTTTGGTGTTAATTTATTTCCATTCTTTTGTTGCTTGAGGGACATCTATTTATATAGTTACAATCTCAAAACTACCCAATCACCCACTTTAAATTTCCTTTCACTATAATGTTGATAAGATTGTTGTTTCACCATGTTTTGTGTTATAACCAAGTGTCCTTCAATAGTTGGATAACCTCTTGTTGGTGTTCTATGTGATCATACACTGCTTGAACCTTAGCTTTCACTCTCAAGGGTGATGTGACTGATGAAGGATGATACCCATAAAATGACATAAATAGGGAAAATTTGGATAAAGTATAGAAATAAGTATTGCACAACCATTCTTCTAAGGGTAACCACTTGACCCAAAGTGTTTATTTATTAGACATCGAGTAATAGAGATAAACTTATAGAAATATATTCATAATCTTAGTTTGTCCATTAGATTGAGGCCGGCAAGATGATTTTGTGAGTAAATTCACCACCTACGTGATGGCATTCTTTCCTTTAGACTTTGGTAGACTTGTAATAAAATCCATTGGGACCTCTTCCTAGTGTTGACTTGGTATTGGTAATGGTTCTAAAATAATTAGGGTTTTCATTCTCTCTCTTTTGTTATATTGGAAAAAAAAAACATTCACCATGAACTTTTGAATATCAGTTTTAAGACCTCCCCTAAAAAAAACCTTCTTGATCCTATGGTAAGTTTTCAGAAATTCTAAGTGTGTGCCTTTAGAAGAGGTATGTAGTTTCAAAAGGATCTTATATTTGAATTGGGAATTCTTATGTAAGTATAGGTGGTCCTTATACTAGAGTGAATCATTATTCCACATGAATTTATCAGATGCACTAGGGTCCTATTGTAGTTTTTGAATAAGCTTTGAGTAAGGTCATATATTTTTACTAGTCCTTCTACCATTATATTATTTCTTCTTCTACCCAATCATCTTGTACAATGGAAATAACACAAAGTAAGGCCTTGATGTTTTCTTCTTTCTGTGAAAGTGCATCTACCATCGCATTTGGTTTCCCTTTATTGTAGATAATTTCAAAGCCATAATATATCATCTTTATAACCCCTTTTGTTGCTCTTCTAAAGATAGTCTTTGTTCCAAGAAGTATTTTAGACTATCATGATCTATTTTTATTGTGAGGTCTATTTCTATTAGGTAAGGGCACCATTTCTTAATTGCATGTAGTATGGCCAACATTTGTTTCTCATAAATGGGTTTGAGTAAGTTCTTTCCTTTAAGTTGGAAAATTTCAAAGAAAAGTGGTATTTCTTCTTGCAGTGAAATTGCACCAATGCCTTGTTCTAAGACATCACATTCCACACTAGATGTGTTTGTGAAGCCAAGTGTGGCTAGGACATGAGTTCTATGCATAGCCTCCTTAAGTTTTTCAAAATATTCAATTTTCACTGGAGTCCAAGAAAATGAATCCTTTTTCAATAATGTTGTTAGAGTTACTGTTATTTGACCATAGTTATTGACAAATTTGCAAAAATATCCTATCAATCCTAAGAATCATCTAATATACTTTAAGTTTTGGTGAATTGGCCATTAACCATAACTTTAATTTTGTTAGGGTCCACTTTGACACCCTCATGAGATATAATATGACCCAAATATTCAACTTCCTAAGCACCAGAGAAACACTTGGAAGGTTTTGCATATAGTTTTTTCTCCTCCATTATTTTAAAGACCATGTTAATATGTTGTACATGCTCTTCCCAACATTTGTTGTATATTAGTATATCATACAAAAATACTAACAAAATTTTTCTAAGTAATGGTTTGAAAATGCAATTCATTAAACTTTGAAATGTAGAAGGTGCATTAGTAATGCCAAATGATGTCAACAAAAACACATAATGACCTTCATGTGTTACAAGGATTGTTTCAGAGATGTCTTATTCCCTCATTCTAATTTGATGATATCCAAAATGAAGATCCAACTTGGTAAAGAAAATTTCTCATTTCAACCCATCTAATAATTCATTAATGACAAAAATAGGAAATTTATCTTTAATGGTGGTCTCATTGAACTCTCTATGATCTGGACACATATGACATGAAGCATCCCTTTTGTAAACCATCACCATTGGTGAAGAGAGATCACTTTAGCTAGGTTGAAAAATGCTAGCCTCTAACATTTCTTGAACCATATTCTCAATCTCACTATTTTGGTCATATGGGTATCTATAAGGTCTAATGTTAGGTTGTATGCTTTCTCGATGTAATTGAATAGTATTATGATGCTCTCAAGTAAGTGGACTACCTTTGGGAATATTTGTAAATGCCTTGGAGTGATTGTTGATAACTCTTTGGAATTCCAAGGGAATGGAGTGGTTATCTATTTGAACTTCTAGTAAGCACAATTGCATAATAACACCCTAGTGTCCCTTTTTAATTAACAATTTTTCCATGCCATTACAGCTTCTCACTTTAGATAGTTTCCCTTAGATAACTCTAAATTAAATCTCCTTGATTTATCAGGAAAATATCACGAATGTCCTAAAAGTTAAGAGACACAGTTCCCAATGATTGTAATCATTGGACCCCTAATACAACATCAACAACTCCTATTTGGATTGCAATCATTGGACTATCTAATAAATACTCCCCCATAGTGAGATTAATACTATGTCGCCTCCCTAAACAAGTTATGGTATCTCTATCTGCAATCATTACTTGAAACTCTAATGTTGGATATATATAAGGCAACTGGGAAGTTTGGATAATTTACAAATAATGAAGTTAGGGGTACTACTAGAATTAATCAACACTATGACCTTTTTCTTTTTGATATATTCTTCTATATTGAGAGTTTGAGGAGTGCTAATTTTATCTAATGCATTACAAGATATGGTGGGAGTAGTCTCATCTAATTCTAGATCTTGAGATAGTTCCAATTCTTGATCTTCTTCCTCTTCACAATATATGTAGAATAATTACCTTTCACCACACTTACTCCCATTTCTACACTTGTTGTAACAATTGAAATGTAGTGCCCTTTATATTCTTTCAGCCATTTTCTAAGGTGTCAACCTTGTAGTTCGAGTGAGGTTAGGAGAGGGAAAATGGTTCTTTCTATAGTTGTTAGTGGCCACACTTCCAACCTTCAACTTTCCTTACTATAATAAAACTATGCTCCAAGGATTTAGGTTCCAAGAGATGAACCTCATGTTCAATGTTTTTCGTTAAAGACTGATAAAGAGATCCAACAAATATCCTTTGGAATGTTCCTTGCTCTGAGATTCAGTCTTTGAAATTGTTGAATGTGATCTGTAATTGAACATCTTTGTTAGAGATTTATCAATTGGTTAAATGATGTGTTTCTATTACTATCCAAACCATAATATACCACCAATTCATCTGTAAAAATGGACCAAGAGACAATATAATCTTTTTTGCATTCACAAATCCATTGGTACCACACAAATAGGGATGTTTTAACGATTCAAATATTATACCTATGTATAGTATACTAGGTGACTATTTATGTTTGAAAAAATCTTACATATAGATAAAAAATAATATGATTTATTGTTAAAACTTGTAAAATTTGGTGAATATTATCAATTTAATGATCTTTTATGTAAAAAATAGGCAATTTTTTAAATGGAAAATAATCAATTGATGAATATATATTTTTTAGAAAATGGCCAAAACATGGCCATTTGGTGAAATTTCGCCCCTAAAAAATACATGAGACACAAATTGATTAGGTTCTAGATACAAGGATGCAATAGTTACCTTATGTAAAGTTGGCACCGAGTGTAGATCAAATAATTGCTTCATCTAGAATATCCATGCTATAGGATCTTTACCATAAATCCTCCTCATATTGATCTTGGGAATGAAGTAGTTCCTTAGTCCCGAGTTGAACCCATGATGATGCATATCTTGGAGTGATGAATGATCAATATTATAGGACTTAATCTTTTTGTTCCCCAAGCGTGTTAAATTTTTCTCCACATATGAATGGGATTCAACAATTTTTTCTTCTTATTTTCATGATTTACTTGGGTCATATTATCAATTTTATGGAGTCTACTTCTCATAATGGGTGTGTAAGAGCATAGAATCCATGAAATTTATAAGCATTCCATCTTTTTATCTATCAACTATTACATTGCATCTTCCATTCCCATTTTAAGGGTTTCTTGTGAATGTGTCGAATCAATATTTATCAACAAGTTGTCATCCTTGTAATTAAATTGGTTCCTCAAATGGGATACTCAGTGCCGTAAGTATTCATATTCTTTGAGAGCCATGGATGAGCTCTCTGGAGTTTTATTGAGTGTGGATTTTTTTCCACCACCTCTTTCCATATGAGTAAAAAATGATATTTACCTAGATTCCTCCTTTATTTCTCTTTACAACACCTTTTGAACTACCTAAAATAGATCTTCCAATAAAAAATGATGCAAGTTTTAAGTTAGTGTTCCTATTAAAACCTCGGTTTGGCTATTGTCCCATAGGTTGACCTTACCCCTGTTATAAATAAATAAAAAATTGTAGTTACAAGTCTAAAATTTTAGTTTATCACACATCAATATTTATTCTCTAAAATACCATAGGTCTCATTGAATTATAGCATGCCAAGAAAAATTTATGATAATTTTCCCCACACTTGTTTATTTTTACAACTTTCAAGAGAACAAACTTGTACAACATGTCATGGGTTCAATTTTGTAGATACGATTTTGAAATTTGGACCCAATACACTATGGTTTGTGTTATTTCCTAATCAAGCAGTGTAACTTGATTTTGATCTCTCTAGCTTTAGATATGACCATTTTACAAAGAATACGTGTTTCAAACTAGTTCTAGGACTATTGAAAAACCCTAACTCCCACACCATATAACTTGAAAGTTATAGTGAACAAGAGTTTGAAATTTTGATACAATGTACTGAGATATGTCCTCATAGTTCCTTGAAATTTTTTCACTCTAAACATTCTCTAAAAATATTATATAAAAAATTGTTATATACCAAATACCCCAAATAACATAAAAATAGAAAGAAGTAAGTCCACACTTTGATAATGAAGGAGAATGAAGGAATACGAAGACTCTTTGAGGGGGAAACCTCCTTCTACAATATAACAAATGAATAAGATGAGATGATTTACAAAACTAAGTCTACTTGGTATATGTAGGAGGAAAAGGGTGCAATTATAATAAATGGGCCTAGCTAATCAATAATGACAAAACTAATATAACAATAGAAATATAATGTCTCAATATCTAGGGCTTAACATATTTTTTTTGACATTTTTAATGATTCTTATTTGGAACTTTTATTATTTTGAACTATCCATAGAAAACTATCCAAGATCCATATCATTTTTATGGTTCAACTTGATCGATATTAAGTAGAACTTTGAATATGTGATCTTGTTTAAATACTTTTGAGTGAGAATGAAATATTCCTACAAAGTTCTCTATCGTGCTTATTTCATTTTTCTATTTACCTTATTCTTGTAAAATTGTGGTTGTTTTCATTTCTGTACATTATATTTATGAGGAAAATGTAACCATGTTTAAGCATTCATTTTTTCATATACCAATATTTATTAACATTTTTCAAGTGGTTGGAACTCCCTAGTATGTTTTTAGGTAGAAAAAAATGATTGAAGGATTATCTCTTATCACAATAATATGTTTAATTTGTTTGAGTTAAATCTTGTGGGAATTTACTACCTATTACATTTATACTGCATGTGACAAGCATAAGTGAATATTATTATTCACATATAGGAGTACCACCTCTATAAAAATGGAGGGAACTCTTTGATCACAATGAAGATTTACCTCATTGTTGATTCCTTTTTCCCTGTAGAAAAGGAGAAACATTTGGAAACCATACTGAGGAAATGACCAAATGAGGAAAAAAATTGGTGACCCAATGATCATCTAAATGACCCTCAAGCTACTAACCAAATTAACTAGTGGACCTTGAGGACCAACATAGAATGTTATATCAGTTGTTTGATCTTGATTTGATAACTGCATGAAGTAGGACCAAACCCGAACATTGTTGGGAGGTACTTTTTCAATAGGAAGATATCATAGTTGAGTAGGATGGGAGACCCTATTAATTTCAAAAGAAGGATATTTCAAAGATTTGGAAATATATTCATAACAAGACTTCTTGAAACACCAAGAAAATAAAACTTTTGTGAAATTTCAAAGCAACTCCACAAACTTTTGGGAAGTTTTTCTTACAATCTTGGAAGCCTTTAATGAATTACTTACAAGAAGGAGAATTCCTGAGAATATTTAGTCTCTCATACTTGAGGGAGAAGGATTTACAACTGTTATAAATGAATTTGGTCATACCTGACCTCTTGATATCAATGAGCCATAACTCTTTCCTATGTCATCATTTTGGGATCATTCATAATATATTATAGATACCCTTTCATTGTGCTTTATCCTCTTCTTAATTTTCGTTGTCCTCTTCTTAAGGAATATCATGAGAAACACCTTGTAATAACTCCTTGCCTTAAGTATATCTACAAGAAACTTTCTTCTTTCTAGTTAACAAGCTAAAAGCACAATCAGAATGGGCTAAAAAAAATATAAAATGCATGAAAATTATGGGTTTTGAGTGGAGGAAGTGATGGTTGTATGCATGAAATCTTGGATCTTGGCTCCTAAATGCTAGGTGTACCTTGAAAAATCATCAATAAAGGTCAACACGTACTTGGACCTGCTCATGGATGGGTGATAGAATGGGCCCATGATGTCACTATGAATAAGATCAAGGGGTGAAGAATCCCTCCATGCCTTCCCCTTCTCAAATTTCTCTTATCGATGTTTTCCATACAATAAGGCATCAGTGTGTGGTAGTGTGAGTAATGCACCGGTGGGATTTTTGGCTATATGTTAAAAAAATCAAGGCTATAGTACAATTAAACACACCATTATTCACCATTATTGTTGTTTGGTGCACCATTATTGTATACGCATCAGGGTGGTTAGGTTTTTTAAGCGCACCGAAAAGGATTTTTGGTTTTTTTAAATTAAAATCTTTGATTGAATAACCAACTATTCTAACCTAATCCATTGCTCTTAGTTTAGCATGGAGCATTGATATGCATTTTATTTTATTTTGAAATAAAAAATGATATTTTAGCATTTTATATTAATAACGGTTATCGGTGTGCCTTATTAGTTTAGCACTGGGGCATTATATTTGTGAGAACATAGATGTGTTTGTCTGATTTATGCGGACTAGTGTAAAAACCTTTGCAAAAACCTTTGGTCACCCACCTCCACGAACAACCTCCGCTATAAATAGAGAAGGGATAATTTTTTTTAGGAGATTTCATAAAAACCTATGCTACAAGGTGTTATCCTTGTAGTGTCATATGTGGAAATAGTTGGTAGAAGAGATGAATTGAGGGAAAATAGTATATTGTATCTTTGCATTAAATTTCAATAAGATTAGATTTACCCACATAAATTCATCAATCTCTACATATGTCTTGGAGATCCCCCTTGATATACCATATCATTCAGCATGTGGGGGCTATTAAAGAGAGAGAATTTTGTTACAGGGAGGAATAAACGCATGTTCTAGTCCTTCGAGTAACACATCCGTGTTCATGCTCACTGTGATCTTGCTCGTGAGTGTTCATGCTCATTGAGCTTGTGCTCCTATGGTTTTTTTGCATGCTCAACATACTCATTCCCATGAGCTCTCATGCTCGTGCCTACTTAATGTGCATGCTCATGCTCAGTGTGCTAGTTCTAATGCTCATCACCCCCTTTGAATGAGGAATAAATGCAATATGCAAAAGAATCACCCTACCAGAAGTGCTCACTATGATCATGCTCCCGAGTGCTCATGCTATCCATGCTCATGCTAGTACATGCTTGATATTCTTGTGCTCATGTGTGTAACTCCCTAGTGTGCATTCACATGCTCGATATGCCAATGTCCATGCCTTCCATCACCTTTTAATGAAGAATAAACACAACATGCTAAGAGAATCACCCTGCCAAAAGGGTGCTATGCTGCCAAGAGAATGACCATACCAAAAGGGCATGCCAAGAGATTCCTCATTTGAACTCTAAATAAAGAATGCAAACAATTCTAAATTTATGGAGAGATGCCTCATTTTAATATAAGAGAAAACGATAATGGAAGAAGAAAAATGAATGGAAAAGAAAATTTCTAAAAAAGAATGAGAGAAGAAAAATGAATAGAAGAGGAAATTGATAATGAGAATGGAATAGAAATTTGTTAAACAGGAATGGAATAGGAAATTAATAAACAAGAATGGAAGAAGAAAAATGAATGAGAGAGGCAATTGCTAAGAAGATTGGGAGAGTAAAAAGAGGAAAGGGAATGGGAAAGGAAGTTGATATTAAGAATAAAAGAGGAAATTGTTCAACAAGAATAAAAGAAGAAATTTCTAAAAAGGAATAAGAGAGGAAAAATGAATAGGAGAGGAAATTGATAAATAAGAACGGAAATGAAAAACAAATGGAAGAGGAAATTGGTAAACATGTATTGGAGAAGAAAATTTCTAAAGAAGATTGGTAGAGAAAAAAGAAATAAAGGATTGGAAAAAGAAGTTGCTAATAAGAGCAAAAGAGAAAATTTCTAAACAAGAATGAGAGAGGAAATTGGTAGAAAATTTTGAAAAAGAAAAATGAATGAAAAATAAAATTGCTAAAAAGATTGGGAGAGGAAAAAGAGAAAAAGAGTATGGGAAGGAAAGTTACTATTGAGAATAAAAGAGGAAATTTCTAAACAATAATAAGAGAGGGAATTGCTAAAAAGGAAAGTGGAAAATGAAATAGGAGAGGAAATTCATAAATAAGAATAGAATAGTTAATTGCTAAACAAGTATGAGAGAAAAATAATGAATGAGAGAAGAAGTTCTAAACAAGATTAAGGTTGGGAGAGGAAAAGGTAAAAATGAAAGGAAAAGGAAGTTGTTAATAAGAGTGAAAGAGAAAATTACTAAATAAGAATAAGAGAGGAATTTTTTAGAAAAATAAAGGAGGTAAAAGGAATAGAAGAGTAAATTGATAAATAAGATTCGATAAAGTGTTAAATTATTAAATGAAAAAACTATGTTCGACAAAGGGTCATTCAATACTTCTTTCATCTTCCCATCGACAAGAATTTCATACTCAAGAAAGGGATGACTAAACCTTACCCATGATCCCCTCAATGGGAAGATTAATCTAAAAGAAGATAACCCAATACATAAACATGCAACAACTAGACATTAATACTATACTTAAATAATGGTCTACTTACACTTCTCCATGGTCCATCTAAACAAGAATAATATCCTTGTGGAAGGGATGACCAACCCTTCCTACTGCTAAAACTAAATACAAATACTAAGTTGTTGAAATCCATCTAAGCCAATAGAGTCACACCCAAAAAAATTATTGAATAGTCTCATTATATGTTGTTTTATGGAAACGATTCACTACTTCCTATATGCTTGGAATTAAATGTTATCCTTTACCACCAGAACTAAATACAAAGAAGAAGTTGTCTTTTTACAATTATAGTATTACCAACTTATGTAGCTGAAAGACTACAAAAACTAATCTTAGATGAATATGCAAAGGAACTAATCTTAGATGAATATGCAAAGGAAGTAAGATGTTATGAAGAAGTGTTTCAATCAAAAGACAATGATGAAACATTTACAAAAGAGGAAACTTGTTTTTCTATGGGACAAACACAAGGAAAATCCTTAAACACAATGATTATCATCAAATCAAATAAAGAAATATTGTTATTTCAATTCCTATTTTTTTTTTTAAATGAATGGAACTCCCGTGAATTTAGTTGTGAATGGGAAACATGTTAAAATATTGTCTTCTATAAGGTCCTACCTCGCACCCAATTAGCCTCATGGGCATTGTATTATAGAACCCTTTGTAAATATACCCTATCTTTTGGATGAGCCTGTGTTTTTCGTTTTTCCTTTCTTTCTTTTTAGGGGTATTTGACTCCATTTTCACTTGAAATATATGATGGATTCTTAGTATCACACTAAGGGTCACCATCCCTTAGTCATCCCATAGTTGGAGCTAAATGTTTATGTGTTTTTCACACTACTTGTAAATTGGTGCATCAACCTTTGTTATTCATTTTCAAGATACAACCTTAACCACC
>ML788440.1:680111-700780 GCA_009831015.1 Picea engelmannii
ACCCATGATTTTAGTCATCATGATGATGTATTGATGATGGTGTACTTAGGCTCTTCATAAGAACTTTCTCCTGAGAAAAATTTATTTTCATCTCTTCCAGAAAACTCATTTTTGAAGACTGTTCGCAGGCTGCTAGTATATTTTTCTGCGAGAATGCATGATTCTCGCAGGCTGCCTTAAGCCAGGGTGCGAGAAGTTCACACTGTGTTGAACTTCTAGGGTGTGAACTCTTTCTAAAGCAAGGAAAAAGATGAATTATCGATGCTTCTAGAAGGGAATCTTCTAGAAGGATGAGATGGCATTCGAATGGTTATCCTAGTACTGGATTCCCTGATATTTTGGGATCATTCTTATCTAAGTAACTAATTCATTCTCTCCTATATATTGAGGGAATTCTCATGGAAAAAGTTAGAAACAAGATTCATTGGAGAATTGGTGAAAGAATTGTGTGAAGGACTGATGCTACAGCAGCTAGGAGACTCCAGCAAGTACATCCAAAGGAGTTGATCTTCTTCATGCAAGTGAGCAAGTGTGTGTGTCGGAGCCAAGGGCCATCGAAAGGAAGTTTGCGACATCAAGGCTCAGGTTGTAATCTTTACTTTCCATTAATATGATACAGTAATATGTCCCTTTCCCATAAAGATAAGTCCACTTTATTGTATAACTCCTTGATCATATACATAGATTGACTGTTGAATAGATTGTGCTTTCTTCACTTTGGTTGGTTTGTGTTGTCTTGGTCTTGGCTGCACAAGAGCACTGGAGTGAAGCAGGAGCAACAAAGACCATAGGAAGCGACAATAAGGTATGTTCTTTGTTCTTGCCTCCTATTTAATTCAATGGTTAGAATCTAGGGAAAGAGTCATGTTCTGTCTTGCTTTGTTCTAAATCCAGGTGGATCTAGGGAGATCGGTTTGTGTCTGCACTTACGGATTTATCCAATAATAGTCGTCCCCTCTTCTGTGTTACATATTATTCATTCAAATGTTCCGAGTGATGAAATTTGACCATTGGGGCCTCACGTCTTCTGGGGAGATCTTGTAACCCTATTTTGGATCCTCCTGTTGACGGGTTCAAAAAATCTCCAATTCTTAGTCACTATTTCTTGTTCCGGCCATCCTCGTACTTCTTTCCAAATATGCAACAACAAAGGTTTAATACTAAAACACCATCATGCAACAACCGTAAGGATCGTCATTAATAAGTCAAAGTCTCGAGGACTAACCATCCCCACAGAACTTGTCAAGAAACATGCAAAGAAGATCTTGCCAGCTAAAATTTCAATATATTAGCGAAAACAAGTCCGGGCCAGTGTTTCCCTATTCCATACTTGGACACTTTTTCGATTGCGGGTTCCTGGATTGACGACCTCAAAATTGTGTTTGGAATATTCCGCAACTTGAAAACAGTGCAAGGAGTTCCGCGATATACAATTTGTCCACTGGAATGCCCCATCACGAGCCGAGCTATCCACTATTCCTTTCAATACTTAGCCCCAAGTTGGTTGTATTTCCATGACATTGTACATTTACTATGTATCCCTATTTCATACTTGGACATTTTTTCGATTGCAGGTTCTCGGACTGACAGGCTCAAGATTGTGTTTCCAATGTTCCTTGACTAGCAAGCAGTACCTGGAGTTTTGTGATATATAGTTTGTCCACAGGAAAGCATCATCATGCCCAAGAGATACAATTTGACCCTCGGGCCCTCACCTCTGTTGAATGTATCTTGTAGCCCTATTTTGAAGCATCACCAACCGCTTTCGATAAATAGCCATTCCTTTCTTGTTGTTCCGTGTCCCCACCACCTTCCTACTTCTCTTTGGAAATGCAATTGGTAAGCTTCAATGCTAGAACTTCGGTGTGCATGAACCTTAAACATTTCATTAATGACCATCCTCTCTTTCGTGGTACACATTTTGCATTCAAGTCCCAAAACATACAATTTGACCTTTGGGAAGTCACGTCTCCTGGGGAACCATTGTCGCCCTGATTCTGAGGCCTGTCCAATGGCTTTCCATAATTTCCCATTTCATGAAATATCTATCAAGGTTCCTTGGGTTGTCGGGTTCATGAAATCTCCAATTCTTAGGCACTATTTACTCTGCACGACCAAGGTTTACTGCCAATAGTTCATCATGAAACATCCGTACTGACTGCCATTAAAAAGAAAAAGTGTTGACAAGACAGTGAAATTTAATTAAAGCTCGACTCGTCGAATTTAAATTAATTTATCTTCTCTTATTTTCTCTTTATGCGATATATATTACAAGTTTCAATATATTAGCGAAAACAAATCCGCCCAGTTGTTTCTCTATTCCATACTTAAGCCACGTTTTTCGATTGCGGGTTCCCGTATAGGTGGGCTCATGTTTGCACCTCCATTGTTTCGTGTCCTGCAAACATTACCTAGACTTCCGTGATATACAAATTTCCCTCTAGACTATCCTATCATACTTCTTCGGTGTTACACGTATTGCACTCAAAACGTTCTGAGACATACAATTTGACCCTCGCACCCTCACCTCGAACAATTGTACCTTGTAACCCTATTTTGAAGCCCGCTCGACCTCTTTCCATAATTAGACACTCCTTAACTGCTCTTTCCCATCCTCGTGACCTCCTTACTTATTTCTTAATATGCAATTAGAAACCTTTCATGCTAACAACTCGCCATGTAGGAACCATCAACATTGTCATTAATGAGCAAAACACTTGAGGATATCTCTCATTAATATGCATTAAACCAAGATCTTCAGAGAGTTATATTGTCCCTTCCGATCGTTCATATCAAACATGGGTCGTCGCGTTGGCCCGTTCAAGAAATACACAATGCTTAATCGCTCATTTCCATATCATCCATGTTCGCACTTCTATGTGTGCAATTACTAGTCTTTAATGTTAACAACGCATCATGAAATAGTCGTCGAAATTGTCATTAATGAGAGAAAGTCTTGAGGAAATCTCCCATTCACAGGAATTTGGACCAAGATTTGTGCAGCGTTATATTATCCCTTCCAAATTTCCATTTCATTCATCATCTGGAGAAAACAAGTGTTCTTGTAAACTTATGGCAGCAGGTCGACAACAGTTTTGTGGAGATACAGTAAATATCTTCGGACATCATGACCAGAAATTCTAGTGGTCCAGGGCATACTTTTACTATTCATCATGTTCCATCCAGAATGAAGTGATTTGGACTCTTGAATCGCTCATGCAGGTTGTGTCCCTGAGGTTTTTGACTGTAAGGAGGTGGTCTCTTAGTGTGTCAAAAATATATTCCAAACCAAAGAATTATTCCACTGTGCGACCATTCTCCTATTTCTTTGTCACCTCAAGTCTTCCGCAAGATGTTAAAATTGTCGGAGCCAACATTGACCTTCAGAGGACAAGACTACAAGTAGTTCCTAGAAAAACATGATAATAGGTCGGACATCTTAGCCGAGTTCCTCAAAGACCCGACATTAGTTCCTGAAGATATCACAAAGTTGAAAGTAAGTTCCTTTAGAAATCCATTCCGGGAAATTGCTTGGTCGTTTACAAGAATAACGAGACAGGCATCCACGACAAGCATTTCCCGTATAATTATTTATATTTTGTAATTCATAGTCAAGGAACAATGCATATTCTATTGGGGGAAGCTAATTTCCATTGAAATTTGTTCCTAGTTGTCATGATTCAAAGAATCAAATAAATTTTATATGTCATCCTACTTGATTTTCGCAATAGTTCATTGTTGTCCATTTCCAAAAATGTATCTTTCCAAGAAAATAAAATTCGGATTCGACCTAGTAACATTATGGTACTAGGCCCTGTGGAGGCATAAGGCCTCCCATTGTTTTTATGAAGTTTTTAATGACTTTGTCTCGGTTTTCAAAGATTTATTGTTAGGGAGGGATGCTCCGCGGATGTCTAGCCAGGCAACCAAGTTTTTGAACAGGAATGGCACACTTGAACAAAAGGAAAATCACAGTGTACTAATGGTATTTGGCTCCAAGGAAAATCCTTCTTTCTTTCCATGCCACATCATGGACAAGATGTTTGTTGCAGAAATAGCAAGGCAATGAAACCATTGGTTGCATTTTTTCCCTGACAAGAAAAAAAAACAGTTCATTCCTTTGCCCTGGAAAGTTGAGAACTTCGTGTGCAGAAATGTCAACAAGATTGACGAATTCACATGCCATTTCAAGAACTTGAACCTAACATATGCTCAAAGGATAAAAGGGTTCGACCCTAATGGGATTTTTCGAGAACATTTACTAGCAGTTGGCTTTAGCATCTCTTTTATCCATAGACGCCTGAGCAAAGATAGGGACAGTGATGACAACAATCCTGCTTATGGTGATTGTGACGTAGAGACATTGCAAAGAACGGCTGAATTGTACAGACAATGGGGAAAATCATCCAATGAGAAGAGTTCCTAGTTCCCCTCTATCACTCCGAAGAGAACGACATCACGGAGCATCGCTTCAATGGCCTACCCGAGTAAAAAAGAAACCCAGAAATATTCAAATGGAGGAGGAGATAAGAACCCTCCTCACATAAAAATTGATAGTTCTCACAAAGTTCCACTGACGAAGAAGAGAAAAAACATTGTAGGGTAGGCGGACGAACCTGAAATTGAAAGTGAATAGATGCAACTTGAAAGTGGAACTGAGAACATGCACAAAGTTGGTTTGTTCGGAATGGAAATAGCCAAGACCGACAATTTTGACGAAGATGAATCCTTCATATTCCAGAGCATTGTTTTTTACAGCCAATCTAAAATGGAGAATCTAACAATTGTATGACAATGCATTGTGTCGATCCATCAGGATTTTATGGAAACAAAAAATGAATTTCAGACAGTTTCAAACCAACATTCAATTATATTCATAATGCAGATAGAACATAGCAATACCAAATCACAATGTTGCAGCAAGATCATCATTCTTGTTTCTAGACATGAAAATATTAAGCTTTAATGCTAACAACTCACAATGCAAGAAGTTTAATACTTAAGTTAATATGATACAATCATGGAAGAATGTATCAAGAACACACTTACTCCCACAAGTTGCAATAAAATCTAATCTTTAACAAAGCATTTGCTGACAATTAGTAGAAAATGATGGTTTTGCAACAATGGGGCTTGTTTGAAACCAATTCTTGCTTGCAGAAATTTGCCTCCATCTTTATATTTCCCCACTCTTTTATCCCCTATAGTTTCTCTTTCTCATTATTTAGTCATTTTTTTCGAAAATGTCTTGTTGCGCAGGTTGGCGGATTCACGCGTTTTGACCGAGCGCTTCCCCTTTGTCTAAATTGCACTTTCCATTATTTTGTGACCTGCAAAAAACACTTTGGCTTCTATGATATGTAGATTTACTTCTGGACTCCCACATCATCCCCTCTTTCATGTTACACATTTTGCATTGGAATGTTCCGATATATACAATTTGACAGTTGGGGCCTTACGTCTCCTCAAGAACCTGTCACCCTATTTTGAAGCTTGTCCGACTGCTTTCCACACTTGAACATTTCTTGACATCTCTTTCGCGGATCGTCGAGTTCACAAGTTCAAGAAATTTCAAATTTCTAGTTGTTGTTTCTTGTGCCAGCTACCTTCAGATTTATTTCCAAGTATATGCAATTTGTATACAACTTATCTAGCAACATACATAAAATATCTTGCCAGGAAATGGAATATCTATTGCATATTTCAATATATTGGACCTTATTTTCCCTCTTCTATACTTGACCAAATTGTTGTTTATTTTTCCCCTCTACTCTCTCTTTCTCGTTACTTAGTCGTTTTTCTGAAAAAGTCTCAATGTGTACGTTGGATGACTCATGGGTTCACATTTGCGCTCGTGCTTTTATATCGTGACTCCGACCAACCACTATCCATTCGATGCCTAGGCACTTTTCACATTGTGAATTCCTGGGCAGTCGGGCTCTATATTGCACTTCCATTGTTCTGAGGCCTGCAAACAACACCCAGACCTCCACGATATACAAACTTATTGCTGCACTCCCACATCATACCCTCTTCCATGATACACAGTTTTCACATGAAAGTTCTGAGACCTGCAATTTGAACTTCGGGTCCTCACATCTCATGGGGAACTATTTTCACCCCGTTTTGAAGCCCCTAAGTCCGCTTTCCATATTTCTCCATTTCTTGGAATCTGTTTCGCGCCTCCAATTCCATACTTACCCGACTTTTTTCGCTTGCGGATTCCCGAATAGGCGGACTGCACTTCCAGTGTTCCTTGACTTGCAAAGATCCCTCCCGCTTCCATGATATACAAATTGACTTATGGAATCCTACATCATCCCTCTTCAGTGTTACACAGTATGCATTCAAAAGTTCTGATCAATACAATTTATTTTTTCGGCCCTCATGTCTCCTCAGGAACCCTTGTTAGTCTATTTTGAATCACGTACAACCACTTTCCACAGTCATTTCTTGCAATCTCTTTCGCGGATCGTCGGATTGGTGGGTTCAAACAATTTCCAATTCCTAGTCACTGTTTTATGTGCCCGCCACCTTCACACTTCTTTCCAAGTATATGTAATAAGTATATAAATGCTCTAGAAACATGCAGAAAATATCTTGGCAGGAAATGGAATATATATTACATATGTGAATATATTAGCCCTTATTTTCTGTCTTCTATACTTAACCAAATTATCGTTTCTCTTTTTCCTATACTTTATCTTTCTCATCACTTAGTCTTTTCTCTGAAAATGTCTCGTTGCACGGGTTGGCGGACTTGCTGGTTTATGACTCCTACATCATCCCCTCTTCTGTGTTACACAGTATGCACTCAAAAGTTCTAATCGATACAATTTGACCATCGGGCCCTCATGTCTCCTTGAGAACCCTTGTCAGCCTCTTTTGAAACTTGCCCGACTGCTTTCCACGGCCATTTCTTGCAATCTCTTTCGCGGATCGTCGGATTGGCGGGTTCAGACAATTTCCAATTCCTAGTCGTTGTTTTCAGTGCCTACCACCTTCGCACTTCTTTCCAAGTATATAACTTCTCTAGAAACATGTAGAAAATATCTTTCCAGGAAATGGAATATCTATTACAGATGTGAATATATTAGCCCTTGTTTTTCGTCTTTTATTCTTAACCAAATTCTCGTTTCTATTTTCCCTGTACTTTATCTTTCTTGTCACTTAGTCATTTTTTCGAAAATGTCTAGATGCGCGGGTTGGTGGACTTGCAGGTTCACGACTCCTACATCATCCCATCTTTCGTGTTACACATTATGGACTCAAAATTTCTGATCAATACAATTTGACCGTCGGACCCTCATGTCTCCTCAGGAACCCTTGTTATCCTCTTTTGAAGTCTGTCCGACCACTTTCCATGGCCATTTCTTGTAATCTCTTTCATGGAACGTTGGGTTGGCGGGTTCAGACAATTTACAATTCCTAGTCGTTGTTTTATATGCCCGCCACCTTCACACTTCTTTCCAAGTATATGAAAAAAGTATATAACTTCTCCAGAAACATGCAGAAAAGATCTTGCGAGAAAATGTAATATCTATTACAAATGTGAATATATTAGCCCTTCTTATTTGTCTTCTATACTTAACCAAATTCACGTTTCTCTTTTCCATGTGTTACCACCATAACAATTTTCTTTTGATAGAATCCAAGTCTCAAAATTTGGCAAGGAGCTACATCGGGGTGGAGGCGCGATAGTTTGGAGGATCAGGTCACAACTAGTGGAGAAGGGCCAATATAGTGGAGGCACAAAATTTGATGGGGCCCAACGAGACACAAATCTTAAACAGCCCATATCAATGGTCGGGAGACATATTGGGTGAGGAAATAGCGCGAAGGTTAATCACTCGAGAGTGGGCAGGGAAAATTCTGTGGTTTCACCTCGTAGACATGTGGCACCTCCAGATACATATTGGGGCGAAAAGTGGTCTACCCAAAATCACTTTGTCTTGCCCCCAATATCGAAAAGTGCATATAAAAGGAGGGCCTCGGTCATTATTTTATGATATTTCAAATCATTCGAACATTTGAAAATTGGCACAATTGCTCCATTCGAAACTGAAGCTCAACAGTGAACCAGACTCACGCATTCTCCATTGATTCATAGGTATTTTTCATCATGGCCATGAATCCTATCATTTTATCTGTAACAAAGCAAGACCTTGCCTCTAAAGAAGAAGATCTAATTGACAGGGACTCTGATGTATTCAACACATAAATAATTGTCTCACCCATTTCCGTATCCAGAGCCAATTTGTTAGACAATGTCGGGAAATGAATACCCTTCCTTGAAGCGTCCCAAGCCTCCATTGTCCCTTACATCGTCGAAGTCACTTTCCCTTTCCCAGAGTTCATAAGCTAGTTTGCAGAACAGTATTCACAAGAAGAAAAGGTCATTTTGAATAAGTTAGGGTTAGAGGTCTTATGCAAAATAGATAGCTCGTCAATTCAACATACCCTCAGTATACCAGAGTCTTCCCCAATGGCATCAGATACCTTTGAGGAAGAGAAACTAATCACATTCTACAAAGAATGTCCCACCAAAGTCAAAACCCTATTTTTACAGACCATCGTTAAACCCGAACATCATTCTGAGAGTATGTTGTTACCTATCAGTGTAAGCGTCATAGTTATTGAGGTCTAGTGGGCCTACTCCATACTCAGTCAAATTCTAGGATTGAATAATGACAATTTTGTAGTAGAGGTCATGTTGGGTTTCTTATTGACCTTTTTTCAGTCAAAGTCCAGTTAGTCGGTCTGTATCAGTTTTGAAGAGTTCATCGCTGACAATATGCACAAACAGCTGGTAAATTTCAATTCATTGAGACACTTCAGGTATTACACGCACTTGTTGAGAATGTTCCTAGAAACTAATAAGACAAAGTTCCCTAAAGCTGCATTCATATTGAATAAATGCAAAAGGATCACAATGCTAATTTTTATAAACAAGATCATGTCCAGAGTTTATAGGTTAATCTTCAACACCGACCTACCAAGGGTTTTGGAAGAAATGAAAAGTTCTTTAGAGCCTAACCCATAGAATAGGGTAGGATATTGGGTGTTGTTCATGCACTCTACTGTGATTTGGGTATATGGTTATCAAGAAGGACCTTACCTTTTTCCTGTTTTCTTGACTCCCAGAGTCTTTTCCCTGGAATTCATTAGGAAAACAATCATCTTAGAAATAAAACATTTTTTGAATACGCACAAAGCATCTAACTTAAAGTTTCCCTTCATAATTGGACCCTTTGTGGTAAAAACTAGATCCTGTTTGCCTCATATCCAGGCCAAGATCAATGAATTTGGATTTGCACAGTTACAAGGGAGGAAATATGATCTGCATCAGGTCATATATAAGAGAATGTTGATGAGAAGACAAGGCCCCTACAAGCATGAGCATGTTGAAGGATTTGATAAACTGGAAAATATGGAAACCTGTGTGGATATGGAAGTCACTTTGCAACCTAATCATACACAACAAATAGAGTCAGCCCCACAACAGATCCCGACACAGAAAACTTCTCCAAGGTTGATTATTAAAGCTCCCAAGATGAGTATTTATAACAAGAGGAGTAGTTCATAGGCCTTGGGCACCAGTAGTCATCAAAATGTTCTCAATAAGGTGAAGATCACACAGTCCCCACAGATAGTAAACCTGGAGGAGGAAGAACCTAAGGAGAAAATGAGCATGGAAATGGTGGAGAGAAGAACCTAAAATGAAGAAGCTAATATAGAGAGCATACCATAGGGTGAAAGCAACTCAAGGGATTTCAGTAGAAAGAAACATGTCTTTAGCAAGACATCTGGGGAAGTCTACAAATCCAAACAAGATTTAGTGAATCAGTATGTTGTGAAAGGAAATATGGCCAATAGTGAAATAAGATATTTGTAACCTGAGGTAGAAAGAATCTCCCAGCACAATTCTTCCATGTTCTCAGTCAAGGATGTAGAAAGAAATAATTTTAACATAGTGGTGGAGGATGAGGATAAAGTGTCTGAAATCAAGCTGTATTATGAAAATATTGGTGCCCTAGACAAGGTAAAGTTCCACAGAAATTCCAGTGACATGCTATATTCAGACTACCTGATTCTGAGTCTGAGGGTTTCAAGACTAACAACCCATGCACTCAAATTGGATGGACAATTGAGGCAGGGAAAATCATCCAGCAGAGCCTGGAAGACACAATTCAAAAGATTAGAATCTAAAGGCCCTCAAGGGGTAAAAGATTCTTTAGATAAGAAAGAGAAGATGATCCAAAGCCTGAAGAAGAAGCTGAAGATGTCTTTCACAGAAAATCCACATACAACAGAGCTAGCTTCTCTAGAGAAAGAAAAGAAGACATTCAGAAGGGAAGCACTAAATTACAAAGCCAAAGTATTGTAGCTGGAAAAGGAAAAAGATATTTGGTCACAAGGATAGGCAACAAAATCAGACATGGTGGCTATTATACCTTCTTCTACAAAAACTGGATGAAGCACTGATGGATGGGTTCAGGCTATGTCTCAAGTAAGCTTAAAGACAGGGGAGATCAAGAGCCTTAAGGAATTCATAGAAACACTGCAGAAAGAGATGAAAATGAAGGATGAAAAGATGGCCCAATTCCAAAAGGAGAATCAAGATTTGCAAGAAAGGGTGAACAAGTTGAAGATGAGGTTGAAGGGAAAAGTACTATTGGAAGGAGATAAACATGTAATTTGGGATGTTGTTGTTTCTAAATCTATTAAGTTCAGGGTTTATCTGAATTTTATAAATGACAAAGACAACATGGCTATCACTGCCCGAAGCAGATGTACTGTTGTTAATGAGACACTCACGAAAAGCCCTCAGAATGGGCCCAAAACGCTATTAATTTGTTGAATTTTGTGCCCACTACTGATCTTCAGACCATTGGGGTAAAAGACAGAACTGCACTGATTATTTGGGCCAGGAGGATCATCACTAAGCACAATTTTATCAAGTCAGTTCAAACCAAAGCTGTGCAAATGGAACAGAGTATACAAGATTTTAAGGATACATTTGAACAATTGTTTATCAAGGGCCTCCCACCATTTTGGGATGGTAAAGGGAAATTATACGATCAAGAGGAATACAATTCTCTCCTCACTCAATGCAGAATGGATCATTCCAAATTTGAAGGCCTGGAAGAGAACCTGAAGGGACCCAGTTTGGTGGAATATTTGGCCGCAAACTTTGAGATTTTGAATCAGTTTAAGACAATAAAGATCGGACTGCCAAGTAAATATCGGGCTGCCAACTATGTCTTACGCTACTTGCATTGATCTGGAGATTCTGATAAAGGAAATGATGGATTACGAGATTCCTTCTGACTCACAGTGGAAGGAGATCATGCGGCTAGGCAGGACGAAATGCAGTTTTCCAGGGACCAGTAAGTAACCTCCAGGTGTCACCAAACTGGAAAGTTCTATAGGAGATCAGAGCAAGACAGATGGCGCAAAGGAAGCCGAGCAGTCAGAGAGATATGTCCCTAGTTTATGAAATGTTTTTTTTTTAATCATTGTAAATCAGTTTGCCTACCAAAACCATTGGCTTGTAATTATTTTAGTCAGTTTTAGAAATTGAAACGCTGCAGTTTCAGCCATTGTAATCGAAGTGTATAAGTACTAGGAGTTTTGAATGAGTTAATGTTGGCAGAAGTGCAAGGACACCTTCTTAGTTGTTTTGAAATACATTGTAATTTTCTAGAGCTGAATTGAATACATATGTAGAAACTTTTGAAGTCTCTATGAAAAGATTCTAATGGTCGTGATATGAGTTTTGTCTTCTCTCACCATATGTATTTCCTGTGTTCTTTATTTCCATTTGCATTGCCTTCTGTTTAAATTAGATAGTTAAAATCTCAACATTCATTTTGTGATGCTCTCAACTTAAGAAATTTAAACTATGTGTTTCTTCTTAACTAATTCAGAATTCATTTCAGTAATTCTCGAATGTAGTTATTTGTTTTCTCTTTCTTCTTACACCCTGCTTAAACTCAATTAACAATTCAGATTCATTGCCTCATTTAGCCTTTATCCTCTGGAGAGTTCTACCGGCTAGTCATCATTTTCCTTCACTTTCAGAATTTCGACTCCATATCCCTAAGATTCCCTCCCCTTCTTTGCCAACAAACTTTATAAAAAACCCCAAAACAAACCAAATCTAGCCACTGATTTCCAAAGAAATATCAAGTGACACAAGAGAGCCCTCTCTGATCTGAGCAGGACAGTGCCTAGCTCTAAAGCTGGTTGAAACAGTTACCTCTGTCATTTGTCTCTCAGCAGGACAAAATTTACAGAGTGCTAACATTCTGGTGTCGTTGTCGGGGACGAAATTGAAAATATCCCCTGGGAAAAACACCTTAAAGAATTAGTTTGATCCCTGAGGGGGACAGTGGATCAAATACCTTATTCGCTGATATTATTTTTTCCTTGGAGACTCTGTTACCAAGAGACCAATTTCACCAAACAGTGCGAGATAGAAATCACGACTCCCAAGAGAATTCACACCAGGAGCAACCCAGACCCAGAAGCTGCAATCCATGTGTCTGACCCCAAAAATATTGTACACAAAAGAAAAGAAAATCCAGTAACCCCAGTGTTACGTTTGGACCGATATTTGTCCTTACCCAAGGATGGGGACGAAATTGAAAATATCCCCTGGGAAAAACACCTTAAAGAATTAGTTTGATCCTTGAGGGTGAAAGTGGATCAAATACCTTATTGGCTGAGATTATTTTTTCCTTGGAGACTCTGTTACCAAGAGACCAATTTCACCAAACAATGCGAGATAGAAATCACGACTCCCAAGAGAATTCACACCAGGAGCAACCCAGACCCAGAAGCTGCAATCCATGTGTCTGACCCCAAAAAGATTGTACACAAAAGAAAAGAAAAGCCAGTAACCCCAGTGTTGCGTTTGGACCGATATTTGTCCTTACCCAAGGATGGGGTAACGACCATTGAATACCTTGAGTTTGACGTAAAATTTGAGAAAGTTATATTCATAACTAAATCTGAATCTTGTTTAAGCAAGACCATATTTGACGAAAAGATATTCCAAGACTTGATTTTAGCCGCATCTACCAGGCCTATAGTAATCCCCACTCAAAACCAACAGCTACTCCGACCCCTCACATCAGCCATGGCAGCTAGATTTTCTCCCCTCATATTGCATGCTCAACCGCATGATTTACCTCAAGATTATAACCTAAGGATCAAACTATATGATGTTGAAGGCAACATATCAACCCAGAAGCATCTATATTAGTTTAATGATTTCATAGAATTGGAAGAGGTAGACTTCGAAGATGTGAAAATGAGGTTGTTTACACAAAGTCTTGTAGGAGAAGTGAGGAAGTGGTTGAGATCCCTTCCAGCAGCTAGTATCGTAGATTTCGAGGCCTTCGAAACCAACTTCCTTGCAAAATGGGGAGACAAGAAAAATCCCCTTCAGTTGTTGACCCAGTACAACAACATGAAGAGATAACCTGATGAAACAGTTTGGGAGTTTTCAGCTAGATTTATGAAGGTGTGTAATTCGATTCTTGCTGAGGTAAACCACCCCCCCCCCTAAAGTTGTTGAGATCAGATATGCTGATTCTTTTGAAAGTGATTTTCTTGATTATTAAGAGAATGAAGATCTGCTACATTAGATGATAGGATGACTGATGCCATAGAATTCAAAGTGAATCTAATGTCTTCGGGAAAGATAAAATCTCGATCTAGGAGGGACATGAACAAAACTCAAGAGAAGGCATAGCCTTCAACCTTACAAACATCAAAAGAAAGGTTTGAGACAATGATGAGAAACATGGAGAGATTGATGGAAATGATGAATCTAGGTAACAGGCCTAACCCCAAAGAACAGGCCGATGGTCCACCTAGAAATCCGAGGAGACCAGCAATCCCACAAATTAGACAAAGAGAGCCAAGAAATCAGGAAAATCAGGCGAATTAAGCAGACCAAGTGAATCAAGGAAACCAAGGAAATCAGGGAGAACAACAAATAAGGCCTCCTTTCCAAAATAATTACGTAAATGAGGATTATGATGGGTATTTTGAAGACAACATGAACTTCTGCGATGATAAAGAAATAGAGGTGTTTTTTACTAAAGAAGAACACGACCAGTTCATGGATGCAACTGAGATCTTTTTGCAGGATGAGGAGGAAAGGTTATCAGTAGAAACAAAATATTACTAGACAGGATTGCAAAATTCCATCATGCAATTCCAAAGACAATATAACCTTCGAAATAAAAAAGTACCTCCAAACCCTCCAAAGGGAAATCCTCCAAAAGGAAACCCCACCAAAGAAGCTCAGAGTAACATACCTTCTTCAAGTCAGCCCAAAAAGGATTCTGCTACAAAGGATTCAGCTGCAAAAGACTCTGATGCGAAGGATTCTACTGCAAATGGTACTGTGGACAAAGGAAAGCAGAAAGAAGAACCCTAGAAGAGAATATTGGAGGCAAAGAAAGAAATAGTCACCAAAGAGGTAGAGAAAACATCATCCTCCTTTAATTTTGAAAGTGAGATGGCCAAGATTAAAATTTATGTACCTTTTAAATAATTAATCAAAAACACAAAGTATAGAAATCAGATCATCAAAATGTTGAAGATGGAACAAACTTATGATACCTTGAACATACAAGATGATCTTTCAGTCATCTTATTTGGCCCACGCGTGGAGGAAAATAGTGATACTGAAGAAGTTCCCCCTTTTTATGTTAGTCTAAAAATCCATGATATGACTCTGCATAATGCTATGTTGGATTTGGGAGCATCTCACAACCTGATGCCCAAAGTGGTCATGGAACAATTGGGCCTGGACGTCACAAGACCTTATAAAGATCTGTTTTCTTTTGATTCAAGAAAGGTGAAATGCCTTGGCCCGATCAAAGATCTGGTGGTGTCTTTGGCATAAATCCCAGCAAGCAACATGGTTATGGATGTATTGTTTGTTGATATCCCTCCAAAATTTGGCATGTTGTTGTCTAGGTCATGGGCTGTAAAATTAAAGGGAACTCTCCAGATGGACATGTCATACGCCACTATCCCTGTCTTTGGTCAAGATAGAAGATTGTACAGAGAGGTTTTGCTTAAGTACATGGTCAAAAACAAGTCACAACCAAGTAATCATCCCATCTACTCTGTGGAAACTGAGTTCGGATCTTCCATTTTCTTCAATGACCTGTATTGCGAAGAAAAAGAACTAGAAATTGATGTGGCTGAGAAACCTGATCAACAGATTGAAGAGTATTCAAAACAGCAATATGAAGTAGAAGATCAGATATGGAATATTATTTTTGATGGGTCTGCCTACAGAGAAAGAGCGGGAGTTGGCGTTTGGATCAATCACCCTAAAGGAGATTCAAAATTGTGTTCTTATAAACTTGTTTTTGAGTGCACAAATAACATGGCAGAAAATGAAGCGTTAATATTGGGGTTAAATTTTTTTAAATAATTGGGTGCCAAAAGAATTTTTGTACATGTAGACTTTGAGATAATTATAAATTATATCAAAGGCATATACCAAGAAAAACACCCCAGACTAAGGGCTTATAGGAATCTGGTACTAGAACTCCTTGATAAATTTCCAGAATGTAATCTTTCAGCAATTCCAAGAGAACATAATCAAGTTGTTGATGCCTTGGCTACCTCAGCATCGGTTTTCAAAGTCCCAATTTTCCCTGACAGAAGTTACAAGGTTGAGGTCAAATACAGACCAGCAGTACCAGATAATATGAAGCACTGGCAAGTTTTTGAAGATGACAAACAGATAGAAAGATTCCTCAAGATGGAGAATGAATTTGAGAATTTGAATATTGATGATGAATATTGTGATGATGAAGTGGATGTAGATTATTTCACAAAGGAGGGGTATTTTGATAATCAGATTGCAAGTAGAGATATCATTCAACTAAAGAGCAACATCATTCCCAAGGGTATGGTCCCATTGGAGAAAGTCTTTGATAACAATGATGTGGCCAGAAGTCCAAAGATTACAGTAAATGAAGGGGATGTGGAATATTGCAATATTGGGACTCCAGAAGATCCAAAGATCATTAATTTGTCCAGAACACTCAGCCTTGAAGTCAAGGAAAGGTATGTCAAATTAATGAAGGAGTTCCCTGATGTTTTTGCTTGGAGCTATGATGATTTGAAAGTTTATGACACCAGTATAATCCAGCATGTGATCCCAATCAAAGAAGATCATAAACCTTTCAAACAGAAATTGAGGATAAATCCTTTATTGTTCCCTTTGATCGAGAAAGAAGTAAAGAAACTAATGAAGCCAAAATCATAGTGTCCCTGAGATTTTCTAAATGGGTGGTAATTTTGGTGCCAGTCAGAAAAAAGATTGGAGAAATCAGGTTGTGTGTGGATTTCAAGAATTTGAACAAAGTATATCTAAAAGACAATTACCCATTGCCTAAGATGGATCGTATTTTACAGAAGGTGGAGAGATCTTAGAAGATGTCAATGTTAGATGGATTCTCTGGATACAATTAGATTATGGTGCACCCTGACGATCAGGAAAATATGGCATTCACAACACCTTGGGGAACATTCATGTATGCCAAGATTCCTTTTGGGCTCATGAATGCAGGGGCAACATTTCAGAGAGATATGGACATAGATTTTGCTGACGAAAAGGACAAGTTCATTGTTATCTACCTAGATGATATCACTTTGTACTCTGCCTCAGATGAGGAACACCTCAAGCATCTAAGAAAGGCATTTGAAAAATGGAAATTTTGTATATCATTAAATCCCAAGAAGTCAAATTTTTCCATGGAAGAAGGAAAGATGTTGGGTCATATTATTTCGAAAGAGGGGATAAAGGTATATCCCAACAGAGTTGAAGGGATTTTGAAAATTGGCATACCCAGAAGTAAAAAGTAGGTACAATCTTTCCTGGGAAAAGTAAATTTTCTGAGAAGATTCATCCCTAATTTGGCTGAAATCATAAAACATACTACCAACATGTTCAAGAAGGGAAATGAAATAAAATGGATTCCTGAAGCCAGAAAGTCCTTTAAAGACATCAAGGTGGCATTGACCAAGGCTCCAGTACTGGCCAGTCTTAATTTTGAAAATCATTTCATATTATTCTCCTTCGACTTAGAACACACAATTGTTGGTGTTTTACTCCAGAAAGATGACCAGAATTTTGAGAAGCCCATAGCATATTACAACAAGACGTTGAGGGATGCTCCTCTGAATTATGACATCATGGAGAAGAAAGCATATGATTTAGTCAAGGCCTTGAAGGAATTCATATTTTACATCCTACATTCTCATACTACTGCTTATGTACCCAACATCTCAATGAAAGACATCTTAACCCAGCCTGATCATGAAGGAAAGAGTGGAAAATGGATAGCAGTGTTGTTAGAAGATTACCTTGAGATCAAACCCACCAAGTTGATCAAAGGACAGGGGATTGTGAAGTTGATGGCACAGACCAATTGTGAACTCTTATGAATAAATTTCATCCCAGACCTGTTAGAAGGTGCAGAAGAGGAGAGGACGACTCCACAAATATCCCAGAAATATCTTGACTCCACATGGTATGCATATATCATCTTTGTTTTGAAGAATTTGTAGACTCCTCCTAAATTAAGTAAAACAAAGGCAAGGTTATTGAAACTGAAAGCAACAAAAGTTTCTATAGTAAATCAATCCCTATATTGGAAGGATCCTGGGGGAATTTTACTGAGTTGTTTTCTAGAAGAGGAAGTTGAGAAGACCATCAAAGAGTTCCATAAGGGTGAATGTGGAGGTCATCATTATTGGAAAACCATTGTGCAAAAAATCTTGTGAGTTGGGTTCTATTGGCCTAACATATTTTCTGATGTCTATAAAGAGGTTTCAAGATGCCATGAATGCCATATTTTTGAAGGAAAAAACAAATTGCAACCTCTGCCTTTGAATCCCATCTCTGTGGAAGCTCCTTTTAGACATTGGGGTCTTGACTTCATAGGGGAAATACATCCATAGTCTTCAGCCCAACACAAGTGGATTCTAACAACAACAGATTATTTCACTAAATGGATCGAGGCAGTACCTACCAGGAAAGCGACGGATGTTGTCATCTTCCAGTTTTTGGAAGAAAATATTTTGTCTAGGTTCGGATGTCCAATCAAAATCATCATAGACAACGCAACATCCTTTAACTCTAAAAGGATGGAGAAATTTTGCAGTGACTACAACATAACGCTTGGCCACTCCACTTCTTATTACCCTTAGGGAAATGGGTTAGCTGAGTCATCAAACAAGAGCCTCACGATAATTATAAAAAATTTGTTGCAAGAAAATAAAAAGGCTTGGCACAAAAAGCTCATTCATTCATTATGGGTTGATAGAATCACCCCAAAGAGGTCCATTGCCACCTCACCTTTTCAGATCATCTATGGAACTAAAGCAAGTTTTCCTACGACATTGGGGTTTCCAGTAATAAGACTGTTGCAGGAGAAATATGCAGAGATAGATGTCACATGAAGAAGGAAGGATGAACTCATCAGTGTACAACAAACCAGAGAAAAAGATTTTTACAATACTCAATTGTGCCAAGACAATATCAAAGAGGCTTTTGAAAGGCATACAAAGGTGGATAACTTCAAACCATGAGACTTGGTACTGAAATGGGACGCCAGAAATGAAGATAAGGGAAAACGTGGGAAATTTGATCACCTATGGCTGGGTCCGTTCAAAATTTTGGCATACCATGAAAGTAACACCTACATACTACAGGAGAGTAATGGAGACATCATTGGAGGAGGGCATGTGAATGGCAGGTTTCTCAAGCATTATATCATTTAAACATCATCACCCCTTCCATTCATTGTACATAATTGTTTTATGTTTTCTTTTCACATGAAGAAGATGGAATAAAAGCAACATAATTGAAGCCCGAGGTGAAGGCCCTGAGTTGTGCTGGGTCAATTTTGAGTTTTTTGAATAATGGCTGGTGGATTCAGACTGCAAGAATAAATCACTACCCAATGGGTAGGCACTTGGTCTACCATTATTTGCTACCTCGCAGGGAGGATAGCATCCCTAGTTGGAGCCTATGTTATCACCATAACAATTTTCTTTTGATAGAATCCAAGTCTCGAAATTTGGCAAGGAGCTACATCGGGGTGGAGGTGCAATAGTTTGGAGGATCAGGCCACATCTAGCGGAGAAGGGCCAATATAGAGGAGGTGCGGAAATTGATGGGGGCCAGCGGGCCACAGATCTTAAACAACCCAGATCGACGGTCAGGAGACATATCGGGCAAGGAAATAGCGCGAAGGTTAATCACTCGAGAGTGGGTCGAGGAAAATATCAGGGTTTCACCTCACAGACACGTGGCATCTCCAAAGCCATATCGGAGTGAAAATCCATCTACCCAAAACCGTTTTGTCTCACCCCCGATATCGAAAATTTCATATAAAAGGAGGGCCTCAGTCATTATTTTATGATACTTCAAATCATTTGAACGTTTGAAAATTGGTGCAAAGTTTTTGTTCAAAACTGAAGCTCAACAGTGAACCAGAATCACGCATTCTTCGTTGATTCACAAGTATTTTTCATCATGGCCATGAATCCTGTCATTTTATCCATAACAGAGCAAGACCCCGCCTCTAAAGAAGAAGCCCTAATTGACAGGGACTCTGATGTATTTGACACAGAAATAACCATCTCACCAATTTCTGTATCCAGATCCAATTTGTTAGACAATGTCAGAAAATGAATACCCTTCCTCGAACCAACCCAAGCCTCAATTACCCCATACGTCGTCGAAGTCACTTTCCCTTTCTTAGAGTTCATAAGCTTGTGTGAAGAATAGTATTCACAAGAATAAAAGGTCATTTTGAATAAGTTAGGTTCAGAGGTCTTATGCAAAATAGATAGCCCACCAATTCGACATGCCCTCAATATACCAGAGTCTTCCCCCGTGGCGTCGGAGCCCTTCGAGGAAGAGAAACTAATCACAGTCTACAGAGAATGTCCCCCCTGAAGTCAAAACCCTATTTTTACAGAACATTGTTAAACCTGAACATCATTCTAAGAGTCTGTCGTTACCTATCAGTGTAAGTGTCATGGTTATTGAGGTCCAGTGGGCCTACTCCATACTCAATCAAATTCTAGGATTGGATAACAACAAGTTTGTAGTAGAGGTCATGTTGGGTTTCCTGTTGACCTTTTTTGAAGAGTTTCAAGTTTGTTGGTCTGTATCAGTTTTGAAGAGTTCATCGTTGATAATATGCACAAACAAATAGTAAATTTCAATTCACTGAGACACTTCAGGTATTACACGCACTTGTTGAGAATGTTCCTAGAAACGAATAAGACAGAGTTCCCTAAAGTTGCATTTATCTCAACTGAATGCAAAAGGATCACAACGCTCATTTTTATAAACAATATCATGCCCATTGTTTATAGCTTAATCTTCAGCGCCGACCTGCCAAGGGTTTTGGAAGAAATGAAAAGTTCTTTACATCCTAATCCAGAGAATAGGGTAGGAGATTGGGTGTTGTTCATGCACTCTACTATGATTTGGGTATATGGTTATCAAGAAGGACCTTACCTTTTTCATGTTTTCTTGACTCCCAGAGTCTTTACCCTAGAATTCATTAGGCAAAGAATCATCTCAGAAACATAACATTTTTTGAAGA
>ML788440.1:705773-721154 GCA_009831015.1 Picea engelmannii
TATATATATATATATATATATATATATATATATATATATATATATATATATAAACAAATTTTTTATTATAGACAAATGTGAAGGTCACAGAGACGGGGAAGAGAAAGGAAAGAATCGCAAGGTCTAAAAAGAGGTCAGACGAGATTCAAAATAGGGTTACGGAGGATACTTAGGAGAGGTGAGTGTCCAATGGTCAAATTCTATGTATCGGAATATTTGATTGCAAAACGTGTAAAATGGAAGAGAGCATGATGGGGCAGTTCAGCGGTCGGTTTGTATATTTGTGAAATTTTGGGAAAGTGGCTAAGTATGGAATAGGGAAACGGTCGGTATGACTCATTTTCAGAATTGAGGATTGAATATTTCGTGAATGGACCAACCCGACGATGTGCAAATGACATTCCATGATGTTTGAAATTAACACTCGGAAGGTGTTAGCACTCCGTAAATCTGTTTGGATGATAAACAGACGACGAAGGTAACTTTTTCAACCAACTTTGAGACCTAAAAATAGCCTTTCGAATCTGGAGAGGGCTCTCTCGGAAGGCATGGTCTCTGCGCATGATATGGCTTTGAAAGAAGTGGCTAGATTTAACACCTTTGATAAAACGGGCTCTGGTTATATTGACGCAAGTAAGTAAGACTTGGGCTATGGAGTCGATTTGAGGGAATGACAGAGACAAATGACTCAGTGAATGAACTTGAGAGGATAAGGCTAGGTGAGCAACAATATTTAGTGTAAAATCGTAATGTGTGGCGGTAGAAAAACACAGGAAGTAACTCGGAGCACCTTTGTAGGCGAATTTGGAGTTAGCTTTAGAAGAAAACGTTTTGTCTAAGTGGCACGAACAAGGGGCGCTGCGTAGCGAATCCACAGTTTTGAAAATTTGTTCCGAAATAGACAAAACAATATATCAATAAAGATGACATGAAGCACATACGCAAAGAAAGAGGCACAATACATCCGACTGCTACAACTAGAATCTTCACATCAAGTTATAGGACTTTTGCATTAAGTTTCGGTAGAACTCAAATTTCATACAATAGCTACGGTCTATACCAATTTGGCCAACCAAACCTTTTTACATGAAAATGATCCCCATATATAGAAAAATAATGTCACCCTTGGTTGTTAGGTTTGAGCTACTCTCTCCTTGAATCATGGATCCAATTTCTTTGAAAGAGAGCAATAACTTCAACGGATTTACTAAAAATAGGAAACCCGACTTTTCCAAATCATAATCGTAACCGAGATATTCTTTACAATCATTGATATTGATCAAAATTAGACCCTATGGTTTTGATAAGTCATCATTTTCACTTCTGGACACTCTGTCACCTCTGCACAACAAGTCTGCTACGCAACAATAACCTACAACAAAAATGCAGCGGAATGTGCAACAAACTGGGAAAATAGGCGTTAAATATGACATCGTGTCTCACTTAAAAAATATATTTTTAAAAACTGAGAGAGGTTTTTGTAGTTAAGTTAGTTATAAAGAAAAACCTCTCTCGGTTTCTTTAAATTCATCTCCAGGTGGTCGGAATACGTGTCTCAAAAACATGTCTTGGATAGGAAATCATGAAAGCTGAAAAATAAGGCTCAAATATTCCTTCGAATCTCCAAATCCATGACACATGTTGCAAATATGAGACAGGTTTTTATTATTTGGTTTTTTCTCAACAAAAACCTCTTAGGGATTTTCAAAATTCCTCTCCAGTTGGTTAGAAAGTGATCTTGAAGTTGACCACTAAACCAGTCATTTGCGCAGCGTGACTTATAGCATGTGCACATGAAAATCCTATGCACGAAAGCATCCTATGTGCGATAGTATCCCATTGCGTGATGAAATCCACTGCGCAAAAGCATCCTATGCATGACAAAATCCCACTGCGCGATGAAATACACTGTGTGATAACATGCTATGCACGACAACATCCACTGCGCGACCAAGTCCACTACGCGACGAAAATTCACTGTGTGATGACATCCTCTGCATGAAAACATCCTATGCGCGACAACATCCCACTGTGTGATGAAATCCACTGTGCGACATAATCCTTTGTGTGGTGAAGTGCTCTTAGCCATGAAAATCATGGTGCTAGCAGCTGGCTCCAATGAGGATGCTATCCTCCCTGTGAGGTAGAAAAGAATAGTAGACCAGGTGCCAATCCATTGGGCTTCTCCCAAACTCAATTTTCCAACTGTAACTTGTAACCTACATCTGTTGAAAACCCAAAACTGTATATGCTCCAAACTCAAAATCTGAAAGTAAGCTGAAAATGAAAACTGCGGATTACTAAAAGAAATGCTCATAGTACCGAGCTTATTCACACTCCTACCTACCCTAACTACAGAAAAATATGTCAATAAAGTGAAATCAAAATGCTAATGCAACCATGCAAGAACTTTATCCACTTTTTGCTTTCTTTGCACATGCTTGTTCCAAAGCCTGTTTACTGATAAGTCATTCAAAAATTTATCTATAAATTCAAATCTCAAAAAATAAAAAACATTGAGATTGTTTTCCACCTCCAACAAAACTACAAATGGGTCCTCCAGAACATGCATAAAGAAACAATCATATTTCACCCCTTCCATTACATCCTTGTTTTCATGTAATTCAACCTGTTGATTACCACAAAAAGGATGAAAAATATGTTGAGACTGCTGGAAATAACAATCTTCTAAATAAGAAGATAGTGCTGGCTGAAATGAAACCCCTAGTGGCAAGCAATCCATATCTAACACTGACGTTGATTGACCATCATATTTATTTCTAAGCTGATAGTTGATCACAGGCTACAAATCTGAACTGAAACACCCTCCCATGTAATCAACAACAGGGTCATTAAAGGTATGAGAAGGTTGTTGGTCCTCTTTACTGATAACAATTTTCTCATGTAGAACAATGTCACTGTGAATGCAATCAGACTCCAGTGCTTCCTCTGTTATCTCATGATCTTCTTTCAACAATTCAAAGGAAGATAAACATAATGGAAGATAACTTTCATTGGCAAGTCCACTGCTTTCTTCATATTCAACATCATGCCTAGAGGATTTCCGATTTGAAAAATTATGAACATTTTTCTTCAGCAATTTGAAAGACGCAAAACACAATGGAAAAGTTATTTCACCTAATTCAAAACTTTCTTCATTTTCTTCACTGTTGTCATATGCATATTTGCCAATTTCTTTGGGTTTTTGAAAACAATCATTTTTAGATTCATCTTCGACCAATGACTATAATTTTGAACTGACAAATCCTTCCATATAACAAGCAACAGGGTCATTAAACACATGAGAAGATTGCTGCAATTTCTTGTCAATTGTTTCCCATGAATCAGTGTGATTTTTCATCAGCACACATTCCTCTGCCTCAATGATGATCTTTAAATTTTCTTTCAATAATTTAAACGAAGCAAAGCATAAAGGTAAAGAATTTCCTTCAGTTGATTTAGTACTTTCTTCATATTCTTCTTTGTAATTGTGATATGTAGGATGATTGCTCTCATTATACTGTTGAAAAGGAACATTTTCTGATAGAGAACATGCAACTGGTTGTTCTAGGAAGTCAACATCATTATCATCATCATATCCATCATATAAATAGAAATCAACAACATCTGCAATTTCATCTAACAAGAAAAATCTTGGGACATCAACCTGCTCTTCAACAAACTGATTTGCAAATTCATTTTCTTGACTGCCTACAAATGAATACATAAAACAATCGGCCCTATGCTTATCATGGGATGGATCGGAAGATAAATTAGCACCTTCCTTTTCAATAAGTGGAATATAATCCTTTGCAAAATCATCAACATTTAAAGCTTCAAGAGGACATATGATATTATTAACCCTCTTATCAAGATTTAAATCAATTGTTCTTTGTTCATATTCATTGTTATGTTCTTTAGCATCCAACTCCTCGTTTCAAATCTACTTACATGCTTGAATATTGTCTTCAACTTCCTGAGCATTGTTTAACATCTATTGCAAATACATAGACTTCCTCTCCATCGAAAGAAAAGATAAGTTTGATTAAAAGGTTGTTACATAATGGAGCATGGAAGCAACTTCAGGAGGTTGGACTTCTTTAGGCAGTTTATAATAAAGATTATTAAACCTCCTACTGAAATTTGAGATGGTTTCATCTTTCATTCTTCTCATGGCATAAAACTCTGAAAGGAGTAGATCCCATGAATTTCTCTCACCCCAAAATCTACGGAAAGCTTCCCTCAGTTCATCCCACGAGCTAATCGACCCAGTCTGCAAATGTCTAAACCATGCTTTGGCATCTCCTTGTAAGGACTGAGAAAAGGCCCTCATAGACACATCATCATGTTCGATCTCAAAAAGTTCTATAAAATGCTCAAAGACCTGAATATGTTTTTCAACTAACTTTCCATCAAGCTCTCCATCGAACCGAGGAAGGTACTTATAATGTTTTAGAGGAAAGTCATGAAGGATGGAAGGAATTTTAAGAGGACTGCATCTTTCTTGAATCTTGGAGGGTGTATAATTAAGAACAGAAGGTACAATCTTGACTTTGGTTTCATTAAGCTCATAATAATGATCATGAAAATCATATGGCTCAAAGGAAGGAGCTTGGTGAATATCGGTTATACAAGAAGAAGGAGGTATACCTACAGTTTTCCATGGAGGATATACAAGGGTAGATCTCTGGGATTCATTTGAATGCAGTAAGTGAAGAAATATTCTTTTGAAAAACTCAGGAAAGGACAAGAAGATATTGATAAAACAGAGAATTACTTCTTGAGCTAAACTTAAGCTCGAGTACCTTATTTTTCCATACTGCTCTTCCATATCTCTTTCAACAGGTCTTATTCTCCATTGGAGTCTTTGAATCTCATTTGAATCTTGATTGGAGTCGCCATGAAAACTTTAGCTCTGGATTCTTCTGCTAGTGGAATCACCTTCAAACTGATTTTATGATGTGTGGAGTCATCAGAGCAGAAATACAGCCAATATGTGCCTAAGTGTCTGCTGCTCTCAAACCTTAGAACTGAAACGATGTCGTTCTTCCTAGGGAAAGTTTCATTCAATTCCATCCTTGACAATGGCGCTAGAATGTTAGCACTCCATAAATATGTTCGGCTGGTAAATAGGCAGCGAAGGTAACTTTTTTAACCAACTTTGAGACCTGAAACTAGCGTTTCAGATCTGGAGAGGGCTCTCTCAGAAGGCGCGGTCTCCGCGCATGATATGGCTTTGAAAGTAGTGGCTAGATTTAACACCTTTGATAAAACAGGCTCTGGTTATATTGGTGCAAGAAAGTAAGACTTGGGCTATAGAGTCGATTTGAGGGAATGACATAGACAAATGAATCAGTGACTAAACTTGAGAGGATAAGGATATGCAAACAAAAATCTTCATTGTAAAATCATAATGTGTGGCGGGAGAAAAAAACAGGAATTAACTTGGAGCACCGTTGCAGGTGAATTCAGAGTTAGCTTTAGAAGAAAATGTTTTGTCTAAGTGGCACGAACAAGGGGCACTGCACAGCGAATCCACAGGTTCAAAATTTCGTTCCGAAATAGACAGAAAAATATATGAATAAATATGACAGGAAGCACATATGCAAAGAAAGAGGCACAATACATCCGACTGCTACAACTAGAATCTTCACATCAAGTTGCAGGACTTTTGCATTAAGTTTCGGTAGAACTCAAATTTCATACAATATCTACGGTCTATACCAATTTGGGCAACCAACCCTTTTTACATGAAAATGATCCCCATATATAGAAAAATAATGTCACCCTTGGCTGTTAGGTTTGAGCTACTCTCTCCTAGAATCATGGATCCAGTTTCTTTGAAAGAGATCAATAACTTCAACGGATTTACTAAAAATAGGAAACCCGACTTTTCCAAATCATAATCGTAACCGAGATATTCTTTACAATCATTGATCTTGATAAATATTCAACCCTATGGTTGTGATAAGTCATCATTTTCACTTTTGGACACTCTGTCAACCCTGCACAACAAGTCTGCTATGCAACAATAACCTACAACAAAAACGCAGCGGAATGCGCAACAAAATGGGAAAATAGGCGTTAAATATGACATCGTATCTCACTAATAAAACACTATTTTTAGAAACTTAGAGATTTTTTTGTAGTTAAGCTCATTATAAAGAAAAACCTCTCTCTGTTTCTATAAATTCATCTCCAGGTGGCCGAAATACGTGTCCAAAAAATATGTCTCGGAAAGGAAAACATGAAAACTAAAAAATAGGGCTCAAAGATTCCTTTGAATCTCCCAATCCATGACACCTGTTGCAAATATGAGAGAGGTTTTTATTATTTGGTTTGTCCTAAAAAAAAATGTCTCGAGGATTTTCAAAATTCCTTTCCAGTTGGTCAGAAAGTGATCTTGAATTTGACCACTAAACCAGTCATTTGCATAGCGTGACCTATAGCCTTTGCACAGGAAAATCCTCTTCGTGAAAGCATCCTATGTGTGAAAACATCCCACTGCATGAAGAAATCCACTGTGCGAAAGCATCCTATGCACGATAACATCCCACTGCGCGTTGTAATCCACTACGCAATGAAATCCACTATGAAAAAGCATCCTATGCGCGATAACATCCCACTACGCGACGAAATCCACTGCGCGATGACATCCTCTGCGCGACAACATCCTATGCATGACAAAATCCCAATGCGCGACAAAATTCACTGCGCGATGAAATCCACTGCGTGACGAAAAACCACTACGTGACATAATCCTTTGTGCGGTGAAGTACTCTTAGCCATGAAAATCATGGTGCTAACAGAAGGGATAATATAACCATCTAAAAGTTTTGGTTTTATGTGTATTAATGGGAGATATCCTCAAATCTTGGTTTAGCATTAACGCTTTCTAAGTGCATACTTAGAAATAAGATCTTGTATATACCTTCTAATTGCTAAATGCAAAGGGTGTGGGCACAGGAAACAACGATTAAGAATTGGATATTTCTTGAACCCACCAACTCGACGATGCGCGGAAGAAATTCAAAGAAATGGCGAAGTATGGAAAGCGAACGGACGGGCTTCAAAATGGGGTGACAATAGTTTCATAGGAGACGTGAGGACCCGACGGTCAAATTGTATGTCTCAGAAGTTTTCAGTGCAAAATGTGTACCACGAAAGAGGGAATAATAGGTAGACTGTAATACGGGAGATGTTATGATGTGAGTCCGGTTGTAAATCTGTATATCGTGGAAGTCAACATACTGTTTGCAAGTCACAAAACAATAGAACTGAAATCTAAATCCCACCTACCCGAGAATCCGCAGAGGGAGAAGTGGTTGGGTATGGAATGGGGATGCGGTCAGTTGGAGTCACCTCCTTTTTATCTTTTCTATACAGAAGACGTGAGGACTCGAGTCAAATTGTATGTCTTGGAAGTTTTCAGTGCAAAATGTGTACCACGGAAGAGGGCATGATATCTAGACTATAATACAGAAGACAATATGATACGAGTCTGGTTGTAAATTTCTATATCGCGGAAGTCAACATATTGTTTGTAGGTCACGAAACAATAGAAGTGCAATATAGAGCCCGACTACCTGAGAATCCGTGGTGGGAGCAGTGTCTGGGTATGGAATAGGGATGTGGTCGGTCAGAGTCGCGATATAAAAGCACGAGTGAAAATGTGTACCCGCAAGTCCGCCAACCCGCGCAACTAGACATTTTCGGAAAAAACGACTAAATGACAAGAAAGATAGATAAAGTACATGGTGTTAGCACTCTTTAAATTTTGTCTCGATGAGAGACAAATGAAAGAGGTAACTGTTTCAACCAAATTTAGAGCTGGGCACTAGCCTGTTTAGCTCAGAGAGGGATCTGTCATGTCACTTGATATTTCTTTGGAAATCAGTGGCTAGATTTGGTTTGTTTTGGGGGTTTTTATAAAGTTTGCTGGAAAAGATGGGGAGGGACTCTTAGTCCTATGGAGTCGAAATTATGAAAGTGAAGGAAAATGATGACTGGACGATAGAACTCTCCAGAGGATAAAGGCTAAATGAGGCAATGAATCTAAGTTGTTAATTGAGTTTAAGCAGGGTGTAAGAAGAAAGAGAAAACAAATAACTGCATCACATCATTACTGAAATGAATTCTAAATTATTTAAGAAGAAACACACATAGTTTAAATTGCTTAAGTTGAGAGCATTGGAAGATGAATTTTGAGCTTTTAACTATCCAATTTAAACATAAGACAATGCAAATGGAATTAAAGAACACATGAAATACATACGATGAGAGAAGACAAAACTCATATCACCACCATTAGAATCTTTTCATAGAGACTTCAAAAGATTCTACATATGTATTCAATTCAGCTCCAAAAAATTACATTGTAGTTCAAAACAACTAAGAAGGTTCCCTTGCACTTCTACCAACATTAATTCATTCAAAACTCCTAGTACTTATACAGTTCGATTACAATGGCTGAAACTGAAGCGTTTAAATTTCTAAAACTAACTAAAATAATTACAAGACAACAGTTTTTGTAGGTGAACCGATTTACAATGATTAAGAAAAAAAATGTTTCATAAAATAGGGACAGATCTCTCTGACTGCTCGGCTTCCTCTGTGCCATCTATCTTTCTCTGATATACTGTCGAACTTGCCAGTTTGGTGACACCTAGAGGCTACTTACTGGTCCCTGGAAAACTGCATTTCATCCTACCCAACTGCAAGATATCCTTCCACTGTGAGTCAGAAGGAATCTCATAATCCATCATTTCCTTTATCATAATCTCCAGATCAATGAAAGTAGCGTAAGACATAGTTGGAAGCCCGATCTTTATTGTCTTAAACTGATTCAAAATATCAAAGTCTGCAGCCAAATATTCCACCAAACTAGGTCCCTTCAGGTTCTCTTCCAGGCCTTCAAATTTGGGATGATCCATTCTGCACTGAGTGAGGAGAGAATTGTATTCCTCTTGATCGTATAATTTCCATTTACCATCCCAAAATGGTGGGAGAACCTTGATAAACAATTGTTCAAATGTATCCTTAAACTCTTGTATACTTTGTTCCATTTGCACAGCTTTGGTTTGAACCGACTTGAGAAAATTGTGCTTAGCGATGATCCTCCTGGCCCAAATGATCAGTGCAGTTCTATCTTTTACCCTAATGGTCTAAAGATCAGTAGTGGGAACATAATTCAACAAATTGATAGTGTTATGGGCCCATTCCGATGGCTTTTTCACCAGTGTGTCATTAACAATAGTACATATTCTTCGGGAAGTGATAGCCATGTGGTCTTTGTCATTTATAAAATTTAGATAAACCCTGAACTTAGAAGCTTCAACAACAACAACATCCCAGATTACATGTTTATCTCCTTGCAACAATACTTTTCCCTTCAACCTCGTCTTCAGCTTGTTCACCCTTTCTTGCAAATATTGATTCTCCTTTTGGAATTGGGCCATCTTTTCATCCTTCATTTTCATCTCTTGCTGCAACTTTTCTATGACTTCCTTAAGATTCTTGATACCCCCCATATTTAAGCTTACTTGAGACATAGCCTGAACCAATCCATCAGTGCTTGATCCAATTTCTGTAGTAGAAGGTACAATAGCCACCATGTCTGATTTTGTTGTATGTCCTTGTGACCAACTTTCTCTTTCCTTTTCTAGTTGCAATACTTTGGCTTTGTAATTTAGTGCTTCCTGTCTGAATGTCTCCTTTTCTTTCTCTAGAGAAGCTAGCTCTACTATCTGTGGATGTTCTGTGGCAAACATCTTCAAATTCTTCTTTAGGCTTTGGATCATCTTTGCTTTCTCATCTAAAGAAGCTTTTACCCCTTGAGGGCCTTCAGATTCCAATCTTTTGACTTGTGTCTGCCAGGCTCTGTTGGATGTTTTTTCTTTCTTCAATTGTCCATCCAAATTGAGTGCATGGGTTGTTAGTCTTGAAACCCTCAGACTCAGACTCAAGTAGTATGAATATACAATGTCACTAGTGTTTTTGTGGAACTTTACCTTGTATGGGGAACCAATATTTTCATAATGCAGCTTGATTTCAGACACTTTATCCTCATCTTCCACCGCTATGCTAAAAGTATTTATTTCTACATCCCTGACTAAGAATAGGGAAGACTTGTGCTGGGAGATTCTTTCTACCTCGAGTAACAAATCTCTTATTTCACTATTGGCCATATTTCCTTTCACAATATACTGATTTGCTAAATCTTATTTGGATTGGTAGATTGCCCCGGGTGTCTTGCTAAAGACATGTTTCTTGCTACTGAAAGCCCTTGAGCTTCTTTCACCCTATGGTATGCTCTCTATATTAGATTCTTCATTTTTGGTTTTGCTCCCCACCATTTCCATGCTCATTTTCTCCTTAGTTTCTTCCTCCTCCCAGTTTACAATCTGTGGGGACTGTGTGATCTTCACCTTCTTGAGAACATTTTGCTGACTACTGGTGCCCAAGGCCTCTAAACTGCTCATATTGTTATAAATACTCATGTTGGGAGCTTTAATAATCAACCTTGGAGAAGTTTTTTGTGTCTAGATCTGCTGTGGGGCTGACTCTATTTGTTGTGTTTGATCAGGTTGCAAAGTGACTTCCATATCCACACAGGTTTCCATATTTGCCAGTTTATCAAATCCTTCAACATGCTCATGCTCGTAGGGGCCTTGTCTTCTCATCAGTCTTCTCTTATATATGACTTGATGCAGATCATATTTCCTCCCTTGTAACTATGAAAATCCAAATTCATTGATCTTGGCCTAGATCTGAGGCAAACATGATCTAGTTTTTACCACAAAGGGTCCTATTATGAAGGGAAACTTTAAGTTAGATGCTTTGTGCGTCTTCAAAAAATGTTATGTTTCTGAGATGATTCTTTGCCTAATGAATTCTAGGGTAAAGACTCTGGGAGTCAAGAAAACATGAAAAAGGTAAGGTCCTTCTTGATAACCATATACCCAAATCATAGTAGAGTGCATGAACAACACCCAATCTCCTACCCTATTCTCTGGATTAGGATGTAAAGAACTTTTCATTTCTTCCAAAACCCTTGGCAGGTCGGCGCTGAAGATTAAGCTATAAACAATGGGCATGATATTGTTTATAAAAATGAGCGTTGTGATCCTTTTGCATTCAGTTGAGATAAATGCAACTTTAGGGAACTCTGTCTTATTCGTTTCTAGGAACATTCTCAACAAGTGCGTGTAATACCTGAAGTGTCTCAGTGAATTGAAATTTACTATTTGTTTGTGCATATTATCAACGATGAACTCTTCAAAACTGATACAGACCAACAAACTTGAAACTCTTCAAAAAAGGTCAACAGGAAACCCAACATGACCTCTACTACAAACTTGTTGTTATCCAATCCTAGAATTTGATTGAGTATGGAGTAGGCCCACTGGACCTCAATAACCATGACACTTACACTGATAGGTAACGACAGACTCTTAGAATGATGTTCAGGTTTAACAATGTTCTGTAAAAATAGGGTTTTGACTTCAGGGGGGACATTCTCTGTAGACTGTGATTAGTTTCTCTTCCTCGAAGGGCTCCGACGCCACGGGGGAAGACTCTGGTATATTGAGGGCATGTCGAATTGGTGGGCTATCTATTTTGCATAAGACCTCTGAACCTAACTTATTCAAAATGACCTTTTATTCTTGTGAATACTATTCTTCACACAAGCTTATGAACTCTAAGAAAGGGAAAGTGACTTCGACGACGTATGGGGTAATTGAGGCTTGGGTTGGTTCGAGGAAGGGTATTCATTTTCTGACATTGTCTAACAAATTGGATCTGGATACAGAAATTGGTGAGATGGTTATTTCTGTGTCAAATACATCAGAGTCCCTGTCAATTAGGGCTTCTTCTTTAGAGGCGGGGTCTTGCTCTGTTATGGATAAAATGACAGGATTCATGGCCATGATGAAAAATACTTGTGAATCAACGAAGAATGCGTGATTCTGGTTCACTGTTGAGCTTCAGTTTTGAACAAAAACTTTGCACCAATTTTCAAACGTTCAAATGATTTGAAGTATCATAAAATAATGACTGAGGCCCTCCTTTTATATGAAATTTTCGATATCGGGGGTGAGACAAAACGGTTTTGGGTAGATGGATTTTCACTCCGATATGGCTTTGGAGATGCCACGTGTCTGTGAGGTGAAACCCTGATATTTTCCTCGACCCACTCTCGAGTGATTAACCTTCGCGCTATTTCCTTGCCCGATATGTCTCCTGACCGTCGATCTGGGTTGTTTAAGATCTGTGGCCCGCTGGCCCCCATCAATTTCCGCACCTCCTCTATATTGGCCCTTCTCCGCTAGATGTGGCCTGATCCTCCAAACTATTGCACCTCCACCCCGATGTAGCTCCTTGCCAAATTTCGAGACTTGGATTCTATCAAAAGAAAATTGTTATGGTGATAACATAGGCTCCAACTAGGGATGCTATCCTCCCTGCGAGGTAGCAAATAATGGTAGACCAAGTGCCTACCCATTGGGTAGTGATTTATTCTTGCAGTCTGAATCCACCAGCCATTATTCAAAAAACTCAAAATTGACCCAGCACAACTCAGGGCCTTCACCTCGGGCTTCAATTATGTTGCTTTTATTCCATCTTCTTCATGTGAAAAGAAAACATAAAACAATTATGTACAATGAATGGAAGGGGTGATGATGTTTAAATGATATAATGCTTGAGAAACCTGCCATTCACATGCCCTCCTCCAATGATGTCTCCATTACTCTCCTGTAGTATGTAGGTGTTACTTTCATGGTATGCCAAAATTTTGAACGGACCCAGCCATAGGTGATCAAATTTCCCACGTTTTCCCTTATCTTCATTTCTGGCGTCCCATTTCAGTACCAAGTCTCATGGTTTGAAGTTATCCACCTTTGTATGCCTTTCAAAAGCCTCTTTGATATTGTCTTGGCACAATTGAGTATTGTAAAAATCTTTTTCTCTGGTTTGTTGTACACTGATGAGTTCATCCTTCCTTCTTCATGTGACATCTATCTCTGCATATTTCTCCTGCAACAGTCTTATTACTGGAAACCCCAATGTCGTAGGAAAACTTGCTTTAGTTCCATAGATGATCTGAAAAGGTGAGGTGGCAATGGACCTCTTTGGGGTGATTCTATCAACCCATAATGAATGAATGAGCTTTTTGTGCCAAGCCTTTTTATTTTCTTGCAACAAATTTTTTATAATTATCGTGAGGCTCTTGTTTGATGACTCAGCTAACCCATTTCCCTAAGGGTAATAAGAAGTGGAGTGGCCAAGCGTTATGTTGTAGTCACTGCAAAATTTCTCCATCCTTTTAGAGTTAAAGGATGTTGCGTTGTCTATGATGATTTTGATTGGACATCCGAACCTAGACAAAATATTTTCTTCCAAAAACTGGAAGATGACAACATCCGTCGCTTTCCTGGTAGGTACTGCCTCGATCCATTTAGTGAAATAATCTGTTGTTGTTAGAATCCACTTGTGTTGGGCTGAAGACTATGGATGTATTTCCCCTATGAAGTCAAGACCCCAATGTCTAAAAGGAGCTTCCACAGAGATGGGATTCAAAGGCAGAGGTTGCAATTTGTTTTTTCCTTCAAAAATATGGCATTCATGGCATCTTGAAACCTCTTTATAGACATCAGAAAATATGTTAGGCCAATAGAACCCAACTCACAAGATTTTTTGCACAATGGTTTTCCAATAATGATGACCTCCACATTCACCCTTATGGAACTCTTTGATGGTCTTCTCAACTTCCTCTTCTAGAAAACAACTCAGTAAAATTCCCCCAGGATCCTTCCAATATAGGGATTGATTTACTATAGAAACTTTTGTTGCTTTCAGTTTCAATAACCTTGCCTTTGTTTTACTTAATTTAGGAGGAGTCTACAAATTCTTCAAAACAAAGATGATATATGCATACCATGTGGAGTCAAGATATTTCTGGGATATTTGTGGAGTCGTCCTCTCCTCTTCTGCACCTTCTAACAGGTCTGGGATGAAATTTATTCATAAGAGTTCACAATTGGTCTGTGCCATCAACTTCACAATCCCCTGTCCTTTGATCAACTTGGTGGGTTTGATCTCAAGGTAATCTTCTAACAACACTGCTATCCATTTTCCACTCTTTCCTTCATGATCAGGCTGGGTTAAGATGTCTTTCATTGAGATGTTGGGTACATAAGCAGTAGTATGAGAATGTAGGATGTAAAATATGAATTCCTTCAAGGCCTTGACTAAATCATATGCTTTCTTCTCCATGATGTCATAATTCAGAGGAGCATCCCTCAACGTCTTGTTGTAATATGCTATGGGCTTCTCAAAATTCTGGTCATCTTTCTGGAGTAAAACACCAACAATTGTGTGTTCTAAGTCGAAGGAGAATAATATGAAATGATTTTCAAAATTAAGACTGGCCAGTACTGGAGCCTTGGTCAATGCCACCTTGATGTCTTTAAAGGACTTTCTGGCTTCAGGAATCCATTTTATTTCATTTCCCTTCTTGAACATGTTGGTAGTATGTTTTATGATTTCAGCCAAATTAGGGATGAATCTTCTCAGAAAATTTACTTTTCCCAGGAAAGATTGTACCTACTTTTTACTTCTGGGTATGCCAATTTTCAAAATCCCTTCAACTCTGTTGGGATATACCTTTATCCCCTCTTTCGAAATAATATGACCCAACATCTTTCCTTCTTCCATGGAAAAATTTGACTTCTTGGGATTTAATGATATACAAAATTTCCATTTTTCAAATGCCTTTCTTAGATGCTTGAGGTGTTCCTCATCTGAGGCAGAGTACAAAGTGATATCATCTAGGTAGATAACAATGAACTTGTCCTTTTCGTCAGCAAAATCTATGTCCATATCTCTCTGAAATGTTGCCCCTGCATTCATGAGCCCAAAAGGAATCTTGGCATACATGAATGTTCCCCAAGGTGTTGTGAATGCCATATTTTCCTGATCGTCAGGGTGCACCATAATCTAATTGTATCCAGAGAATCCATCTAACATTGACATCTTCTAAGATCTCTCCACCTTCTGTAAAATACGATCCATCTTAGGCAATGGGTAATTGTCTTTTAGATATACTTTGTTCAAATTCTTGAAATCCACACACAACCTGATTTCTCCAATCTTTTTTCTGACTGGCACCAAAATTACCACCCATTTAGAAAATCTCAGGGACACTATGATTTTGGCTTCATTAGTTTCTTTACTTCTTTCTCGATCAAAGGGAACAATAAAGGATTTATCCTCAATTTCTGTTTGAAAGGTTTATGATCTTCTTTGATTGGGATCACATGCTGGATTATACTGGTGTCATAAACTTTCAAATCATCATAGCTCCAAGCAAAAACATCA
>ML788441.1:0-10367 GCA_009831015.1 Picea engelmannii
CTCTGGATGCACTATTGTTTTCCTATGAATATACAACAACTGATCTCTATAAAGTAGACTAAGATTTTTCAGTAAAAGAAAAGTTAAAAATTGATTGATAGCTCAAATACTGATTCACCCCCCCCTCTCAGTATTTTCCAACATGTGGGCCCACCCTCTACCCAAAACACCCTAAACCTCCCCGTACGACCCCCGGTACCTATCCTGCCCAAAAATTTGAAACCTATAGCTATGCAGGAGGTTCATACCACTAACCTGAAACTCACACGCCGGGGAACGGATGCCTCATGCTCTCGGAATCACTCAATATCCTCTGGATCTGCTCTGGAATCACTGTAGCAGCAGGTACAAATGAGGTGGCAATGTGGGCCCTACAACTATATATAGGGTTTTTTCCAAACTTCCACTCACCATTCCGGGAGCCCACGGCGTCCATTTTTCGATCCGTCTTCAGCCACGGGATCATCGTCCCGTCGCCTACCTCATGGCTGCCCCTGGGACACTTTTCATCCTGAGCCCCCGGGGCACCCTTTTTTCATATCATGATCAGGTACGCACATGCATAGTCATATTTTTCAAATACAAGCTCATAACTTTGATACTCTTCAGATATTGTTCACTTTGGGTATTTGGTTGTGATGTGTGTTGCTCATCGGTCATCACATCATCCCTTCAGGTATATATTCAGCACTGGCATGTAATCTATCCCACTGTATTGCATTTACATTTCCAGTCACACCCTCTGATGTTATCCTTTAGGATCCTCATTCCTGGCTCTGCAGTACCCAAACCTCCATTTGCATCTGCAGTACTGCAACCCAGTAGCATTCTCACCCACATGAGTTGTCCCATTCATAGCACCTTTTTGCACTTTTGACACTCATGCTGTTTTTCATTTCCCTTTAGGGATGGGAGTCCCAGTAGTCTTACATCATGTTGCGAATTAACCACATACTTCTTCTCCTCATTTTGCTAGCTTCCCATATGGACTCCCAAATCATCACTTTTTGGTTACGTTCTGTTTTACCTGCACCTCCGCAGGATCACGAACCCACCATTTCATCCACCATCAGTTTTCCCATATGCGAACCTATCTTCATTTCACCTACCTCATACAGAAACTCGCCAATGGAGCCCCCACCCTTCATCAGTTTCATGAAAATTCTGCCCTCCCTGGGGCACACATTTCACACTGGGGCACCCGTTTCTGTATTGGTACATTTTTTTCCCCAAATTATTTATTATTTATTGTACAAACACCTTTACCTTCAGTCAGTACATTCTTTGTCGTCACCATTGGCGACTTGCTTTTTTTTGGCCATACGCAACCCATGCCCCCCTTGGATTGGAGCAGTACTTATCATTTACCCTTGCCGACATCGTTCATATCTTCAGAGTACCCCGTAGGTCAGTTACCTCTACCCTCTGAATTTGTTCACCTTGTCCCGCCTCTGGCACCACTTAGCCCTGGTCTTGTCGTCCCCCTGACACTCAACCTTGTTACACGATTGCGGCCACTGTTTCTCTCATATATCCTCCAACCAAGGGCAGTCTTGAGTCATCCCACTTCTTTACTTCGTCCATGTACCTCTGCCACTTCATCACCTCAGTAGATTCCATGGAGTACCCTTTTTGCTTCTGGGAGTCGCGTCCCCCTTTTTTCGACATCAACAAACTTTTCTAGAAGGGAGACAGTATCTTGATTCTCATTCTCTATTAATGAGATATCTCGGACGGCACAGGGAGAAACAACATTGCTCCCTGTTGTCATTGGCCCCCATAACATTCGACGCCAACACTCTCTCATGTTATGGTGGGTCTTACTTTGTGACTATTGCAGTTCTTTTTGTCATTTGCCGAAGACCTATGAACTTGGTAGGGCCATCAATGCCCACATCATCATCGCTGCTTATTACAGTGATCATTGCCTATTATTCAGAGTATGTTCCATTGCAGAATTGTCTTATGCCTTTCTCATTTACCTCCCCTGAGGGCACTACAGTTGTCTACACCAACACTTCAGTCATATTTTTTCAGAGTTACATCACACGAGCATGGGGCATGCCCGCCTCGTTTGTACACAGTTGTATATTTTTTCATACACGTCTCTCAGAAGGTCGAGATACCGGTTCCTTTTTCCTTCAACGGATCGCTCCGAAGGGTCCCACTATTGCTTTCCCTTACAACAACATTCTCAGTAGAAGAAACATTGATGGATTTCGGCCATACGTATGCTCCTACCCTCATCCATCAGGGGGCATCTGTTATCACTGAAATTTCATTTGCACATGGCGACAAGAACTCCACATCATCAAAACAGCAATGAAGTCATTCATGGCACTGAATTAAGTTCACAGCATTCCAGAAGGGTCAAAAACTATACAAAGTAACCAAAAAATTGAAGGGCGCTTTACAACAGCCTTATGCGCGCGCACATGCGTGCTCGACGCGCGACTGTCCACACAAAAAGCTGCGCATCTGCTAATACAGTGCATTAATTTCTTATGTCAGCCTCCCGACCGCCTATGGACCGGCCCCCAAGATGATTTGACTCTCGAATCAGGGTCGGCTCTACAAATTCGGTGAATTAATGACTTAAGTGAACCCTAAACAGGTCCGTGTTTACACCGGAAGTTGGTTACGTGACCGCCTGGAAAAATGCTATAAATAGCCGTGAAGACTCATTGTTTTAGCAGAGAATTCGAAGCAAAGTTACGTTGTCCAGATGATTCAGAACTCATTCTTTGACAAGCTATCCATCAGCGGCCTAACCCAGAGTTCTTTCACCACTCAGTTTAGTTCTATTCATTTTGTAAGGAAAGCATTGTGTTGAGGGCCCCAAAGGACCTTCCGCTGGAGGGAGAGGGAACCCCTATCTCTGTCTTCAGCATGTGCTCTGGTTTCGCTAATAGATCAAGCCTTGAAACCATTGATGACTCCCTTGTCTCATGTTTGATGTTTTTGTTTGTTTTCGAAGTGTTATTTGCTTTCAGTTGTTAGATAGATAGTAGTTAGTTTTGTTTTCTGTTAAGCCTTCCTGCCACAGATGTTCTGCCTTGGTGAACCCAACAGGGCATGCAGAGCAGTCTCCATTTTTCTCACCTGGTGACAGATTGACCGCGAACAACGTCTAACAACTAGGTCAGAAGCAAGGAATACATATACTCCCCCTTTCAGGGAGGATCCTTTCGGACTATACCAAGCTTATCTCGAAAGTGTTCAAACTTTACACGATATAGAGGCTTAGTCAACACATCCGCAACCTGTTCATCCATGTTAATGTACTGGAGCTTCAAGGCTCCTCTCTGTACCATGTTGCGGATGAAATGATAGCGGATATTTATGTGATTCGACCTGTCGTGGAACACAAGATTCTCTGTCATTTTAATGCAACTTTGATTGTCACATAGAATTGCGGTTGCTCTCATCTCCAAATCAAAGAGGCCTGTCAGCAACTTTCGAAGCCATATAGCTTCACAGCTAGCAGAACATGCAGAAAAGTACTCTGCATCCGCTATGCTGAGAGAAATACTGGATTGCTTCCTACTCCTCCACGAGATCATAGCTGATCCAAACTAAAACAACATCTGGAAGTGTTTTTTCTGTCAGCAATGCTTCCTTCCCAATCTGCATCAGTATATCCACTCAATGTGAAGTCATGATCTCCATCATAGCTAAGGCCATAATCCACTATACCTTTAAAGTACCTCATCACATGTTTTTCAGCCACTAGATGAACACGTCTGGGCTCTACCAAAAACTGACTCAAGGTGTTCACTGCAAAACAGATGTCTAGTCAGATGTCTGGTCTGGTGTTCGTCAGGTACATCAGCGATCCAATAATCTATCTGTACAGAGTGGCATCTATCAAATCTGACGAATTATCAACCAGCAGCTTCATCTTCGCTTCCATGGATGTATTCATGGACTTGCATTCTAGCATGTCGAATCTCTTTAAGATTTCAACCGTGTACTTCCCCTGGTTAAGGAAGATTCTTTCCAGACTCTGTCATACCTCAAGACCTAAGAAGTAATGCATTAGGCCAAGGTCTTTCATTTCAAATTCAGTGGAAAGTCTCTATTTGTTGGCAAATACTTAACATGTAGTGTATGCTTGTCATTGATGGCAAGTACAATAGTGAAGATGGTAGAATCAGAATGTGCATCGATGGACAAACAGGAACAACATAGGCTCAGGAGGAATTAGCGGAGAGTTGAAATTCTTCCAAGTAAGAAGGATGTGTAAACTTGGAGGAGAATCATTGTTCATCGTTGGATCCCATCCAAAATTCTCGACAGCATGAGGGCCAACAGATCTGAATAAAAACAAGAAGAGTGTGCGCTGAAGAGGAGGATAGATCTCAGTCGTCAGATATGAGCGCAGGGTCCGACCACCGTTGGATCGAGGAGAACTTGCACGGTCTATAAAGTGAAAGAAGAAGGGAGCATAATCGCGATATGCGAAATCATGACTTAATCTGAGCCATCAGATCGAGGTTATGTGGACCGTTGATCCGACTGCCTTTCGGGGTTTCGAGGATCGCGAGTTGAAGTTGTCAAAGAACATTGACATCAAGAACCCCGATTTCGCGATATGCGATATCGCGATTCAATCGTAGCCATTGAACCAAGAATGAGATCTGGGCCGTTGATTTTCTTCATGGAATATCGGGGATCGGGACTTTGAAATGACAAAGTCACTTGACATCAGGAATGCCGATTTCGCGATATGTGAAATCGCGATGTAATTTGAGCCATCAGATTAAGGTTGAATCTGAACCATTGATTCCAGTCAATGGAGAGGCATCGGGGATCAGAACTTTAAAGCAACAAAAACACTTGACATTAGGAATGTCGATTTCGCGATATGCGATATGGCGATTCGATCACAGCTGTTAAATCAAGTTCATATCTGGACCGTTGGTGCAACTCTGTGTCGTAGTTTCGTGAATCGCAATATGGAGAGACAAAAGAAAAAAAGAAGAATTTGCGATATGTGATATTGTGATCCAATCGTAGCCGTTGAAACAAGTTCAGATCTGGACCGTTGGTTCAACTACTTGTCGGAGTTTCGCGAATCACAATATGGAGAGACAAAAACAAAGTAACTCGAATTAAGAATTTGCGATATGCGAAATCGTGAAAGCACCTTATTCATAAGGTTGTGGTCACAGCCCTTGGTCATGGGAAGAGAAGGAGTCAGTCCAGATAAGCTCCATGTCGGAGTTTCGGGGATCGCGAATTCAAAAGGCAAAGAACACAATGCAACAAGAATGTCGATATCGTGATAGGGGAAATCGCGATGTAATCTGAACCGTCAAATTAAGTGTTGATCGAAGGGCTACTGATGTGTGACACATTGAAACTACCAGAAACCTGTTATCCCCGATATCTAGGGATAACTAGGAGATCATGTCTCGAGGCCCACATGGTCCTAGACATGGAGTACCGAGAGCAGGAGTGACTTGAGCATGGCCCTGGAGGGCCCATCTTTCTTTTTTTAAGCCAAACTTTGTCCTGTCAGCAGTAGCAGCTTCCATCACTACCGGATTGGGTTTGCATCAGAGAGGGCTCTTGCTCCATGAGGTAATTGGTCCGAGGTATCATGGTATGTGTCATATTTGATCGTTATAACCTTCTTATATATGCATTAGGTTCCTTTCATTTCAGATGACTGCTTGGATCTTACACTAATCCATTGGACCATTGTTGGGGTGATTGATGGGGCAACTTAGTAAGCCGGTATTCATGGGTTTTGGTTAGCCACCAAGGGGGGTTTGCAGAGCCATCGTCTGCTCCCACCATCTTATCACTTTTACACCTTATACCTCGCTCATCCATCCCATTCCCCTAGTTTGGCCATTAGGATGACCTTCCAGGGTACATCTTGTCTTGTGGGAAGAAGGGGCTAAAGGCCCAGGGGGTAAAAGCAGCTAGTAAAAGACAAAATCCATACGAAAATAAAACCTAGAGATGCTTCACCCAGGGGATCCCCGAGAAGGAAATAAAAAGCCTCTCGATAAGAAAATAAGGGACCCTAAGAAAAAATGATTAAATAAATAAATGCAAGACCTAACCAAGAGGATGGGAGGTCTCATTACGAGCCGACCCATTATGTTCATAGGTTTTTAGCAGTATGACATTGCCATCATTTGGTCACCAAACCAGGGCAGTGACCTTTGGTTTCATGGCCAAAGGAAAGGGGGTCTCATCACGAGCCAGCCTTCTCATTTCTGCGAAGATACTAGTGGGTAACGTTGTCAGCTCTGGCCACCAAGACAAGGCAGTGTCCTCTTCGTCAGAGCTTGTAGTAAAAAAGCAATAAAAGAAAGATAAGGCAATACAAGGGCTTGGAAAAAATGCATCCATGACGAGTACAGCTCGCGTCCTACAAAGGCACCCACAGACAACACCAGCCCTTGGTTTGACTGTGACTGGACATCCCTAAAACCATATCACCGCATTACACATGTCTTGAATGATCCTTTAAGGAAACTTTCCTTTTCCTATGGGTATTAGCCCAATAGGTGGTCCTGTTGGTTTCCTTAGCTTTGTATAGTATATTTGTGTAATGTCTTTGAGCTCTTAGATGATTTGTTAGGGATTTTATGCATATGTTTGATAAATTTAATGATGAGATATGATTTACATTGCTATGATGTCTAGGACTGATGAGCCCATGGAGGGCGTAGTCTTTGATGTGCAGGACCATGCCCGGTAGACAGGTACCAGAGGATCAGTGCACATGGGGAGATGATTAGCTCGGACCTCCATGGGGTTGAAGAGCCCATCAGATGGTTGTTGGGATGGCAGAGGCAGGACAGGGTTGTGATGATCCCTTGCAGAGAGAAGAAGAAGGACGCCCTCATCAGGACATTTTTGGCAGAGATTTGACTTTGGGGATCATCCCCTTGCAGATGGGACGATGGCCTTGGTGATTAGGACGCCACCCAGGGTAGCTTGGATGATTTCTGGAGCATGTGGCAGCATGCTAGGCTTGTTTGGCACGTGTGACAGGTTGCAGGAGCCCCAAAGGGGCCAACTTTTTTCTCCTTGGATGCTGATCATGCCCTGAAAGGGCCAACGTCTCCCCTTTAGGGGCCTAACGTCTTCATTTTTAGCTCACTTTTGGCATTTTAGGCATGTAATGTGACAATTAATTAAATAATGTTAAGTCAGCCATGTCGGTTGTTTTCCATGACCAATTTTGTTAATTAAAGGTCATGAGGAGGATATAAAAAGAGGACGTTGCCTCTCATTTTAACAAAAACACAACTTGCTTTCTTGTGAGAGATACTTTGTAGTCTTTTTCTTGGTTATTCTTGTCTCTTGGAGTTGAAGCGCTACACTTGGAGGATAATCTTTTGGCATGTGCATGGTGCTATTTATCATTGGAAGGTTTACAACTAGTGTTTGATTATGATTCTTCATGAATTTGTAAGTACATTTTGCATGCAAAACTTCTCTATTGAATGGTTGTAGGTAGAATTGCTTACTTGTATGGTTACATTGCTAGTATTTGCTTAATCACTAAAACCCTAGGGAGCCAACACACAAGTAGGTTGTGTCTTCATGTCCCCATGGTAAAAGCTTATTAGCCATTTGATTAGAGGAGTTTTAGCCTAGCCATAGCTACACTAGACTTTCTCTTTTCTTGAGTTAGCTTTGAACATAAATTGAAGAAAGAAGGCGTCCTAGGCCTAATTCATTTTACACCTAGGGTTTGCTTCTAGGGTTTTGAAAAGCCTTGTCTTTAAACAACACTTTTCAGCCATAGGTTTGTGTTCATTTGCTAGCCGTTTTGCCAAGAGAGTCTTAAGGAAAGAAGAAGGAGCATTAGGCCTAGCCTTAGCTACACCTAAATAAGCCTTCTCTTCTTAGAGTTTTTTCTTTGGTGGCCCTGCCATAGCAGCACCATCAAACCCTAACCCTCTTGTCCTTAAGTTTAAGTCCCTCCAAGCCTCTAGTTTCTCTCCATTTGACTCCATTAACCCAAGGCACTAGTCTAGAAGTATTACTTTGAGCTTGTTTGTGCTTAAACACTCTTTCAAACTCTCTAAATTTGAAACCCTAAACTAACCTAGAGTCTAGACTAACCCTAGAATAGTGATGACGTCTTGCCTAAATTAGACTTGTGTTTGGACTAAAAGTTGCGCTGAGTCATCTCCTTGTATCCATAGAGGTTTGAATACTTTCATTGGTTAATTTGTCAAAACGTCCACCTCTTTGACTAGCTAACCCTAACCCTACAACAAAAATAGTATAGGTGATGTCACACTTGCTTGATCTCTTGTTTGGCCTGAAACGTTGTGACATTCATCACCTCATTTGATAGACTTTGAGTTATTAATTGCATTTACAAGCTTATTTGAGAAAACGTTCCACCCATTGTCTTTCAATTTTGACATGTTAATAGGGCTGACATCACCCTCAATTCTGCATAGTGACGCAGCAACAATATTGGTGTATGAGCATAATAATTGCATTGTGATATAATACAAGCATTTGATTGTATACATTGAATGCCTTTACCATTTTGCATTTATTGAAGAAGTTCTATAAGCCTTTGTCTTTATTAGCAATCATTGACTTCGTCAATAATTGCATATGATCATTGCTCATATATATGTTGAAGATAGTCATTAAGATTTGAAGTACTAACCACTGCAGCACATTTTAGTTTCATTTGTCTTGTCTCGCAAACAGGTGCCCTTATCAGTGGAAGATCTTCTCCTTGACTATCACTTTCTTGGCAGTAATTTGTAAAAGGGAATCCTTATCTCGATCCATTACTCCTGTATCCCTTCCATAAACCCAGATTACTAGGGACGTCTCCCTTGGACTAGCCATCCTAAATAGAAAGAGCTCCCCATCGAGGTGATAGTGGGTGGGGAAGCTCCTGTTACGCCAATTTGAAGCCTTGACTCAAGCTACCTAAACCCTTCCTACAAACTACGCGATAACAAAACCATTGATGGCGTCCGCTAGAGAAAACGAAGAGTCTCAACTGCCAGAGAGGCTGAGGAATCTCAACATAACATCCAGTGATGCTGAACGCGTGGGAAAATGGCCAGAGAAGATGAAGAGTCACGACAATAATCAGACAGAGCACTCGAGAGGTGGAGGATAATGGTGTAGAGTCAGGATGCAGAGGCATTGCGAACACTGCATGCACAAGGTGCACAGAAGCTATAAATACACGATACAGAGAAGAGATGGGGTTGTTGTTGTTGTTGGAGGTTGTTGTGATTGTTGTTTAAGATGATTCAGGTGTGAAGAAGGAGAAGAGTACAGCAGCTGAATAGCACAGAAGAGGACTTGTGCAGAGAATGGAGATAGCGCAAAGAGCATAAAAAGTAGAAGACCAGACAGCGCAAGTGATGTGAGCAGAAAGGCAATGAGGTAGACAGAGCAACAAAATGCAGCAGAACAGTGATAAGACTGGTAAGCCATCGTTGAACACCATATCACTTTAATAAATTTAAATAGCAAAGATTTATATTTCAGGGTGGTTGGGAGGTGCTCTGGAGGACTGTTGTCCTCAGAGGTTCAAGTGGGTGCTTGAACATAGGGAGTTGTAGCTTCCATCTGGTTGCAACTAGAGAAACCAGGGTGGCAGGGTGGTGAAAGGGAGAACTCTTGTTCTCTGTTATACAAGTTGGTTCCTGTATGATTGGAAGTTGGTGCTTCCATCCAATTGGTGCTGGAAACACTCAGGGAGTTGGTGCTTCCTTCTAGTTGGTGCTAGAGAAACCAGGGAATTGGTGCTTCCTTCTAGTGGGTGCTAGAGAAAACAGAGAGTTGGTGCTCTCAGCAAGTTGCAGCTTGCAAAACTGAGGTTGTAGCCTCATTATGAGTTGGTGCTCATATGTATGATACTGTAAAGATTGTAACCATTACTTATCATATAAAGAAAAAGAGGTTTTTACCCTGTATGGGTTTCCTCGAGAAATATCTGTCTCTGTGTTTCTCATATATGTGTGACTGATGTTGAATGTGCCATTGTTTACTTCCCTTATTTATTGTGATCATCATTTAGTGTCTCAACAAAGAGTTTAAAAGAAGCATAATTGTTTAAGCATGGTAACAACTGATTCACCCCCCCGCTCTTAGTTGTCCAACAATTGGTATCAGATCTGGCCCATTTTTTTTAAGGGTAGATCCTAGAGCTTAAACATGTCAAGTCATGAAGGAAACTCAACCAATAAGGCCCCTCTTTTCAATGGAACAAACTTTACCTTCTGGAAAGTTAGAATGAGAACCTACATAATGGCCTTAGGTGCAGATGTCTGGGATGTGGTAGAGACTGGTTATGTAAAGCCAATTGTGCTAGCTAATAAGGATGACAAACTAGAATTTAGCTTCAA